>LTAE01005825.1:5446-23246 GCA_001647135.1 Pontederia paniculata | reverse complement strand
GTCGTCGAGGAGAGTATGATCGTACCTTCCGATGTTCGAGCAGCTGCCGGAAATGACATCGCCGCCGCTGCCCTGTCGCTACTGGGAGAGAACGAGAGGTGAAGATGGGGAAAGAGGGAGAAGTCACTGTAGCACTCGTATGGAGAAGAGAAGAAATCATCTGCTGTTATATATATATATATAAAGTAGATGACATGTGTCGCAAATCTGACGGTCGATCCAATTTATTTATTTGCAAATATCTATCCTGCGAAAAGACGAGTTTACCCCTATAAATTCAAAAATTTACTCGCCCGCCGCTAGACTTTTGGGCTACTTTTTGTGTGGGCTTACAATGCTCGTCATGAACAACTCTGCCGCTTCGAAGCCCTCGGCGGTCTCCTTCAGCACCTCATTCGCGTTCGACATAATCAAGAACAAAAACAAGGGAGCAGAAGGCCTCGCCTTTGTGGTTGCGCCGTCGAAAACGATGAAAGGAGCGAACAGCGGCCAGTTCCTCGGCCTGCTCAGTAACTTTAACAATGGCAACTTCTCCAATCATATGTTCGCGGTCGAGTTCGACACCTATCAGAATACGGCCATTGACAGCAGTTATGTCGACATGACCAAGAATCATGTAGGCGTTGACATCAACAGCATTGCATCAAATTTTTCAGAACGTGCTGCTTATAACCAGAACGGTAGCAGTAATGTGAGCCTCCCTCTGGACAGTGGGGATCCAATTCAGGCATGGATAGACTACAGTGGTAAAACAAAGGTACTGAACGTAACTATTTCTCCTCTAAATGTTACATCAAAGCCCCAGAAACCTCTCATATCACGAGTTGTTGATCTATCCTTAATTTTCGACGAGTACATGTACGTAGGATTCTCTTCATCCACTGGTAAATATGTTGCTAGTTCACATTATGTTATGGGGTGGAGCTTTAGCACAAATGGAAGAGCACGACCTTTGAATGTGTCTCTGTTGCCCTATCCACGACTAGATTCTCGTACATACACAATGAGTCTACTAAATGTTGGACTAATAGCTATGGCTGCAGTGCTTGTTTCAGTTGCATTGGCAGCATTGATCATCTGGTACTTATGTCTAAGGGAGAATCTTAGGGAAAATATAGAGGACGGGGAGTTGGAACACTCTCGCAGGTTGTTGTATAAAGACCTTTACAAGGCAACCAAGGGGTTCAACGACGCAGAAATCCTCGGTTCAGGAGGCTTTGGCAAAGTCTACAAAGGTGTACTTCCAAGCACCGGTGGAGAAGTAGCGATCAAGAAGTTCTCCAACAACTCAAGCCAAGGACTGCAAGAATTCGTGGCAGAGATAGCGAGCTTGGGTCGGATGAGACACAGACACCTCGTGCAGCTCCATGGCTGGTGCAGGAAGAATGCTGACCTGCTTCTGATCTACGAGTTCATGCCCAATGGCAGCCTCGACCAGTTGCTCTTCAACAAAGAGAAGGGCGCCCTGTTGAGCTGGAACGACAGGTTTAAGATCTTAAAAGGCATCGCTCTGGGACTGCTCTACCTGCATGAAGAGTTCGATAAAGTTGTAGTCCACAGGGACGTCAAATCCAGCAACGTCCTGCTGGACGCCGACATGAACGGCAAGCTCAGCGACTTCGGCCTCGCGAAGCTGTATGAGCATGGGCAGAGTCCTCAGGCGACGCGCATTGTAGGAACTCTTGGATACATGGCGCCGGAATTGTCTTATACAGGGCAAGCTACGGCGAGTTCCGACGTGTATTCGTATGGTGTGCTGCTGTTAGAGGTGGCTTGCGGCCAGAAGCCGATAGAGCCCTCTGCTTCTGGAAAGGAATCTGTTCTGCTGGAGCGCGTGAGGAAGTGCCAGAGGCAGGGGCAACTGCTGCAAGCTGTAGATCCAAGGTTAGAAGGTTGCTATGTGTGATGAAGTGGAGCTGGTTCTTACTGTAGGACTGCACTGTTGTCAGTATGATGCAGAGCTGAGGCCTACCATGAGGCAAGTCACTCATTACCTCAACGGGGATGACAAGTTCAGAGGTGTTGATGATGCTTCCCTTGTTTCCCCAGATGTATATTCGTTTGATGTGGAATCTGGGCCTTTTTACAGTAGTACATCTTATTGCAGCAACTGAATGAAGTTGTCAGTAGCTTGTAGGAAGGATGTTTTTCACAAATCAGTAAGACATCAGATGCCCAGCTTCATCCGATGAACTTGCGTAGCTATATTTTAGCAGCAACACTATGTACTAATATGTGTGAGCATTTAGCAACTTATGGATTTGAATAAGGATCTGAATTAAGAAGTTCTGTTAAATTCAATATAACTGCATTTGCTTTTAGAAAGTCTATCTTGTATCTAGTCATGAATCTTAGTTGGATAATTTATAACTTTTGTGTTGTATAATTATTCTTGATTATTGATTGTACTCATACTCATACTATGTGTTCATATTTATGTTCTCATATATATATTCATATTTATGTTTATATTGAAAGGAATGTGTATTGTTAAATAGTATTTTCTTTGATGAAAAAGAACTATAAATGAACATTTTGGTATGGTCAATCTTTCAAATTTAAAAATATACATTCTCTCAAAGTATTTTATAAGGAACAATGAAATAAATTAAAATGATTTATTATTTTAAAAAGGAGAATTAAAATAAAAATATTTCATAAGTCATTTCTAAATCAAAGATATAATTTTTTTAACATTACTAATTATAAAATATATAATGCTTTATTATATCGTTATTAATTTTATAATAAATAAATGAGAGGACGAATATTTTTTTAAAGATAATGACCTAGTAGTACTTTAAAAATTTATCATTCATAATCTTAATTCTCCTAATTCAAAAGTTTTAACATCTCTCTTCCCGAAGTCATTCACATATTTTTTGCAATTTATAAAATTTCCTGCAAATAGATTCCATTGTCAATCTAGTTAATCAGTTTCCAACGGCAATCTAATTTTTTTGCGCCTCTCTCTATATATATACGAATTCATTCACATATTTTTGTAATTTATAAAATTTCCTGCAAAGGAATTTAACTTCCATTGTCAATCTAATTAATCAGTTTCCAATGCCAATCTAATTCTTTTGCGTCTCATGATATTAATCCAGAGATATAAGATGACTGATCATGAAAAAGAAGTAAAGAAAATTGCACCTCACCAAAAACTTATAAGCTCGTTTGCCATTAGCACTTTATTTTTACAATTGAATTATGGTTAGATATTTTTTTATGTTAGAGTGAAAATTGATTCTCTGTTCATAAAGTATAGTGAATTAAGCTAATTTCTTTTTTTTGTGTTTGTGTTACCAATATAGGAGGAATTGACACGCCATTAACAAAAATAGTCATAACATATTAATGAAGATAAAATAATCTTTTTTAAAGAAACTATTATGGTATTTCTATATCTACTTTATAGAACTTTTATTTATCAACCAAACAAAATATTATCTAAAATAGAATATTGTAGTTCTTTAGGATTATCAATATATATTTGGATCATATATATTATATTATCAAACAACATATAGTGTTTTTTTTCTTGTGAAGATTCGCATGGTGTTATTTTGAAAATTAATAATACAACATTAATTTGAATCAACAATATTTAAAGGCTTTGTTTGGCAAAGTTAATAATTTGACTAGAAAATAGTGGGTTAACTAATAAATAATGAATAACATATGATTATTTGATTAACAAATTCAATAAAAGTGTTTCAAAATACAATTATTGAACTAATTGATAACTATAAATGGCATAAATAGACATAGTTTACATTATATTTTGTTATTTTATATATAATAACTAATTTATTTATTATTTTAAATAACATTAATTTACTTTAATATTATCGTTTTGTAAATGAAGAAAAATAACCAATTTAAAATAAAGAAAGATAAACTAATGTTTATGATGATAAGAAAAAAGAGAGATGTGAAACTTTTTTTTTAAAATAAAGTATGTAATATGATATTTAAAATAAAATAAAATATCTTTTCAAATGAGAATAAATAGGTATATTAGGAATGGATGTCCAACCTCTAAGCTAGTGGGAGTAAGTTATAAAATTTTGCCCTCTAAACTCAAACAAAATAAAAAAATAATATTTTTTATAGATATAACATATAACAAATAAATCATATTCATGATTAGCATATCAATTTATTCTAAGCATTTCTTAAATTTGACAAATATATAATACGAGAAAGGGAGAGAACAAAGCGACGAGCGTAATTTCAAAAAAGAATAAATTTATTTGAATACAAGGGTTAAGAGTTTTCTTATGATTGATGATGTATGTTATGTCGATTAAAGAGAAAGATTTAAAAAAAGATTAAAAGTTCTTAAGAAAGATAAAGAAAGTTAAAAGAAGCAAGTTAAAAGCTGAAAGTTGTGGGTATTCAAGTGCACTGATTCTGAAAGAGAATGAAAGTTAAAGATAATGATAAGAGGTGTAGCTGAAGGCAAAATAGTGAAACCCTATGATAGTGAAGATAAAACATTTAGTCATTACTCTGTTATATATGACTCTCTACCCTGTGCAATGAACTCTAGACTTTCACCATATAGGAACGTCCCGCACCATATAGGGTCGTCGTGGTGATGTATAACCACCTACATGAAAGTGTTATGAAGTTTCTTAAAAAGATGAAGAGCTCTTTCCATGATATAAGATGAAAGAAGTTAAATAAAAACTTCAGAATGAAAGTTGAAAGAAAGTTCAAGAAAGAATAAAAAAGGAAAGAAAGCAAGAAAGATAAATGTTTAAATAAAAAAAGCTCATACAAGACTAATATGATCTTAAGACAAGCAAGAAAGAATAAGATGCTGGATGAAAATAATGTTATGTTTGCTTGCCTAATTAAGCTTCTTTATGACATATTTATATACAAATGTTTCAAAAGCAATTTAAAATGATTATTCTCAGCATTTTATTTTATGTATTTGATTTCACCCTATTTGAGTCTTACATGCTTGGTCTTAGCTCACAAGGGATTTTCTTCTCTTGCATCTGGGTCTTGCAGATAATTAGGCCTAGGTGATGATGATACTAGTGGCATGGACTGCGAGGTGATTCATGACAGCATATGATTGCACATGCAGGGACTTAGTCTATTTGATGTCTTAGTGAGATAATGTTGTAATAGTTTAGTTTAGATTTTTATGATGTTGAGTTAGTCATTCGAGCATGTTGATATTTAATTTTAGTTGAGGTCGGATTTCAGACTCTTCTTTTATTTTAATTAATGTAAACTATTTAATGATATTTTATGATCGAAAAATATGTCGAATGATTGAAGAACAAGTACGTTCTCATTTAAAAAAATAAATGAGATATTCAGAATCGTGCAAATTATGGAGGGATTAAGTTTATGGGTCATACAATAACATTATAGGAAAAAATTATTGAACATAGGTGTAGAGCGAAGACTAGTATTTCTGAGAGACGGTTTGGATTCATGTTAAGAAAATCTACTACTGAGACGATTTATTTATTAAGGATGATGATGAAGAAGTATCAGAATAGAAAAAGAGACTTACATATTATTTTCGTTGATTTATACAAGGCATATGATCGTGTGCTTAGAGATGTACTTTGGAAAGCCTTGCAAAAGAAAAGAGTGAGTATTACCTACATTAAGATTATATAAGATATATACGATAGGGTATTGGCTAAGGTTAAGACACCAGGAGGTGAGACAAAAGCATTTTCTATAAGAATTGACCTACATCAAGGAACATCTTTAAGCCCATATTTTATTTAACTTAGTTGTTTAACAAAGGAGGTACCTAAATGCATACTCTTTGCTGATGATATAGTACTTTCAACGGATTCAAGAGGAGAGATTAATACAAAATTGAAAATATGAAAAAACATGTTGGAGACAAAGAGCTCATTTAAGTAGGAATAAGACAAAGTATATGCATTGCAATTTTACAAATAGACAATTTATATGCGATTTGAAAGTTAAGTTAGACGATGATACAATTTTTCAAGTGACAAAGTTTAAATACTTGGAATCAATTATAAGACAAGATGGTGAGATTGATGATGATGTTAACCATAGAATTCAAGTCGGTTGGTGTAAGTAGAGAAAAACTACTAGAGTTCTTTGTGATAAGAAAGTATCCTATAAGGTTAAAGAAAAATTCTATCGCACTGCTATAAGACCAGCAGTGTTATATGGTAGTGAAATGTTAGGCTATGAAGGGACAATATGAATATAAAGTGGAGGTAGCTGAAATGAGGATGTTGAGATTGATGTGTGGTCATACTAGAAATGATAAGATTATGAATGACCATATACGTGGATGAGTCGGAGTGACTTCTATTTAGCGAGAAGATGGTAGAGAATTATTTGAGGTAATTTGATCAAGTTCAGATAAAGTCATTATATGCACTAGTAAGGAGGATAGATCAAATAATTTGGAATTCGATTAAAAGAGGAAAAGGAAGATCAAGGAGAACACTAAGCGTTGCAAATAATATATCCAAAGATTTAATTATTGATAAAGCGCAATGACGTCGTATGATTCATATAACCAATCTTATTTATTGAAATAAAGCTTTATTGTTGTTATAAAGTTTTCTGCATTAAAAAGTTTTATATTATTTTAGTTTTTGCATATGTTTTGTATAATGTTGACCAAAGATCATAAATCAAGTCAGGTAAGTCAAAGTAACATCTTCAAAGAGCCATTCATATATGCATTTGAGGCGAGCTTTTAGGACATTACAAGATGTCACTATAATTTCTTCTTGAGAGGCTGACATAGCGATAACTTTTTTTTTCCTTTTTATTGAGTAAAACGTTTTTTCCCTTTGAGACAACTGCGGATAACTTCAAGATTTTCTTTCCGATAATAAGGAATATCTCAAACATTTTCGAATTCTAGTAAAAAAAATGTGCATCAAGTATAGCAGGGCTAATTTGTGGAGGCCTACCAACAGGGCCTCATTAAATCTTGGGTACAGGTACTTTGTTCGGAACAGGAAGTGAATTAGGAAGAACCTTCTCCATTGAATTTGGTTGAATTGGAGCTTCAGATGGAATTAGAGATCCAAGTCAACCAAATTCAAGTGGAGAAGGTTCATGGAATTAGAGATCCAAGTCAACAAAGGCAACCGGTCTTACAATACAAACGAGAAACTTTTCAAGGTCACTTGCATTTAGTTGTCTTCAAATGATCAAAAGCTTGGATACCCGATAATAAAAAAAAAAAGGTAGCTGGCCTTTAGTTGTCTCAGTGACTGTACACAAGTGTTTGTAAGTCAAGTCGTCTTTTCAGTGTAGAAAATATCTTGTGGACGCTTAATAATACAACTATTATTATCAAATTCAAGTGCTACAATATGAAGTATGAATCATTTGTTGCTGATAACTCGTTTTTTTTTTGTAAAAACTGAACAGTGAATACACGTCCCTTCTGAGTTCTGCAAGCCATCCGAGCATGCCATGTCTGCATCACTCAACGCCATTCCCTACCTTGTTCTCCTTCTGGCATCGATGGCTTCGTCTGCTTACATCGACATCATCTTTGAAGGATTCGACCGCACCAACAACTTGACGTTGGATGGTGCAGCCCATGTCACGAACGAAGGAATGATCCAGCTTACCAATTTCACTGACAAAGTGCTTGGCCACGCCTTCTACTCTTCTCCGGTGACGATGCTCATCATGAACAACACCGTTGCTTCGAAGCCCACTGCGGTCTCCTTCAGCACCTCCTTCGTGTTCGACATCGTCGACAATGGTACCAAGGGATCGGAAGGCTTCGCCTTTGTGATTGCGCCTTCACCAACAATCCAAAGAGCAAACAGCGGCCAATTCCTCGGCTTGTTCAGGAAAGATAACAATGGCAACTTATCCAATCATCTGTTCGCGGTCGAGTTCGACACTTATCAGAACATGGGCACTAGCAGCAGCACCGTCGACATGCCCAAGAATCATGTAGGAGTTGACATCAATAGCATTGCCTCAAATTTTTCAGAACCTGCTGCCTATCACCAGAATGGCAGAAGCAATGTGAATCTGAGTCTGGAAGGTGGGCAACCAATTCAGGCCTGGATAGACTATAGTGGTGAAACGAAGGTCCTGAATGTAACTATTTCTCCTCTGGATGTCTCATCAAAGCCCCAAATTCCTCTCATATCACGAGTAGTTGATCTCTCCTCAGTTTTCAAAGAGTTCATGTACGTAGGATTCTCTTCTTCCACTGGTGAATATTTTGCTAGTTCACACTACATTTTGGGGTGGAGCTTTAGCACGAAGGGAAGGGCACGACCTCTGGATGTGTCTCGGTTGCCCTCTCTACGACCACCTTCTACTGCATCCACTATGAGTCCTCTGAAAGTTGGAATGATAGCAATGGTCGCAACACTTGTTTTACTAATGTTAGCAGCACTAGTCATCTGGTGCCTATGCCGAAGGACGAATCCTAGTGATAATATAGAGGTCTGGGAGTTGGAATACCCTCGCAGGTTGTCGTATAAGGACCTTTACAGGGCAACCAAGGGGTTCAATGATACAAAGATCCTCGGTTCAGGCGGCTTTGGCAAAGTCTACAAAGGTGTACTTCCAAGCACTGGTGAAGAAGTAGCGATTAAGAAGTTCTCCAACAACTCGAGCCAAGGACTGCAAGAATTCGTAGCAGAGATAGCGAGCTTGGGTCGGATGAGACACAGACACCTCGTGCAGCTCCATGGCTGGTGCAAGAAGAATGCTGACCTGCTTCTGATCTATGAGTTCATGCCCAACGGCAGCCTCGACCAGATGCTCTTCAACGAAAAGAAGGGCGCCCTGTTGAGCTGGGACAAGAGGTTTAAGATCCTGAAAGACATCGCTCTGGGACTGCTCTACCTGCATGAAGAGTTCGATCAAGTTGTAGTCCACAGGGACGTGAAATCCAGCAACATACTGCTGGACGCCGACATGAACGGCAAGCTCAGCGACTTCGGTCTCGCGAAGCTCTATGATCATGGCCAGACCCCTCAGGCGACCCGCATTGTAGGAACTTTTGGATACATGGCTCCGGAATTGTCCTATGTAGGGCAAGCTACGGCGAGTTCGGACGTGTATTCTTATGGTGTGCTGCTGTTAGAGGTTGTTTGCGGTCAGAAGCCAATAGAGCCATTGGCTTCGGGAAAGGAATCTGTTCTGCTGGAGCGTGTGAGGGAGTACCAGCGGCAGGGGAAACTGCTGCAGGCTGTAGATCCGAGGTTAGGAGGGTGTTACGTGCAGGAGGAAGTGGTGCTGGCGCTTACCGTAGGACTGCACTGCTGTCAATATGATGCCGGGCTCAGGCCTACCATGAGGCAAGTCACTCATTATCTCAACGAGGATGACAAGTTGAGAGATGATGCTTCCCTTGTTTTCTCAGATGTATATTCGTTTGATGTGGCATCTGGGCCTTTGTACAGCAGTACATCTTATGCTACATCACATGGGGCATCTGGTTCCTTCCCCAGGTGTGACAAATTCATTGTCACAACTGAATAGATTCGTATCTGTCGGAAGGATGATCAATTGTAATTCAGTAGGTCGTGAGATGCTCAGCTTCAACTGATGAACTTGCATAAAATGTGTATTATCTGCAACTATGTACCAATGATTATCCTATGATATATGATATTCACTAACGATTGTGCACAATGTTTTCTTTTCCTTGTCCTTACAAAAGAAATACATCGAATAAGAAATATGTCTTTCTCTAGGTTCCGAGAAAGGCTCGTGATTTAGTACAAAAGAGTAAGAATAGTATTACTATTGAAATTCAAATAAAAAATATCTTGGCAATGTCAAATTTCAAACCCTTTTTTGGGGTTGAATATCACTACATCATTAACTGTAGCTGAAGGGAACATATAACTAACCGAAAATACGACGATGACTCCTAGCCTTATAAGTTTTCCTGCAAAGAAATTTAGCTTCTAGTCAATTTAATTAATCAGTTGTCAATGCCAGTCCTAATTATCCTCATCCCAGATACTTGGATATTAACAGAGATGTCAGACAGTTTTCCAATCAAGAAAATATTGACCATTGAAGGAGATGAAAAGAAAATTGCAGTTGGCCAAACTACGAGTTTCATTCGTGTGTTTACCCAATAAATTACTACCATGCACTCTAAACTGAAACTATTTGGGAGCAGTCATTCTTGTGGAGTTATTTGTTTCTAGAAAAAATTCCCATGGTGTTATTTTGAACAATAATAACATAATACTATTTATTCAACAACTAAGAAGGTAGAGATTAAAATTTATAGCAATAGATTTTGGCACAGTAATTTTTAATATTATATTGAAAGATAAAATGGATTTGCCTACAACAATAATGCAATAGTTTTTTTAATGCAAAAAGTTTTAGGCAACTGATAATATGGCAACGCTCAAGCAATGGATAAGAATAAAAAGAAAAAAAAAGTAAATGATATTAAGAAATGTATTACATCTGTATCATTCTTCAGAGACATTCTGCTTTGATGATATCACAACATCTGTCTGTTGGATTGAAAAGCGGACTGGAAACTCCTTGTGTATATGCTGCATTCTTCAGTGTCATCTGCAACAAGTTTGTAGAGTTACAAAGTTAAAAAAGGATGACTAAAAAACTTGGGTAGTTATCCATTTTGTAGTACCACTATGAAAAAGAAGTGCAAGTCTGTCAAAGTCAAATAGACATAGCTATGGTCGATGTTAACCAAAAAAACAAGAGAAAAAACATCTCTAAATTACTCACCCACACAATTATGAAAGATAATGAAACACTTCAAGCCTAGAGGAAACCGATTCAAGTTTTATAGTGGAGAAAATATCATCACAGTTATAATACAAGTATATTTGGTTATCCATCTTGTAAATGAACTAGCAGGAGCTTAAATACCATGTGAAGAGAGACTATGCAGCCACATTAATGCATTATTACTTTTTAGATAGAATGATGCATTATGATTTTCTTCATTCTTCCTGTGCCGTATGCCAGACATTACACTTACCATGAAAGAATTTTATAAAAAAATCATATTATTTTTTTACTACAATATGGGAGAAATTTCACACCAGTAATTTCAGACAAACTATTGTATTTAAAGTTGTTCATCCTTTGTTTTTATTTAATTCGGTTATTAATCTCTTCTTGAGTAGAGACAGATATCATTGACTTCAAACCAAGTGGTATGAAAGAAATGGTTAATATGACATATCTCCAGTGTCCCTTATGACAATTAGATGGCTTACATTACTGTCTTTTTTACAGTCAAAATCATCTGTATTTTCTGATATGAATAGTAGACGAGATGATGCATAATTGGTTTTATCTCTCACCAACATATGCTCCAATCAGAATTGATTTGTTTCCCTATCTTGTCTACAACTGAAAGTCTAGTTACATCCTGTTTCTAATTTGAATTTTTCATTATCTACTAAGTGAGACAATTAAAGCAGTATTAGATCTTAATGAATACAAATGGAACAATGGATCAAGAGTTTGAGCATATCTTCTTTATGATTTCTTTCATCAACTTTTCGATATTGGTAGCTTCTAGCAGTGAATCAAGAGTGTTTCGAGTCTTCCCTATGCTCATTTCGGAAGAGAAGGCTGATTATTGTTTTTTCCTTAAAGTAGAAAATGCAATTGTGTCAAAACTAAACCAGAATAAATGCATAAACTACCCAAAAAGTGTAATATGGTGAACCAACAAGTTTACAGTTTATGTTAATTTTTTTTAAGGAAAATAGGATGACAGACATTTTGTCAGCCATCCATTTTATTATTATGTTTTAAATTGTTATGAAATTAGAACTATCTACGTGCTCTCACTGATTATGCTAGTCCAGATTTAACAATTTATATCAGCAGTTTGAGTTCATTCCATAGAAACAATTATGTGAAACTCATGAAGCTGTGACACACGGGAGTAAGAGGAAAATGCAGATACTTAAAGTTTATTTTCCTGAAAATAACGAATATCTGCAAATATTTTCAAAGTCAATAAAAGTGCGTTAAGTAATGAAACTACTTTGATTGGAGGCCTACCAGCAGGGCCTGCTGACATCTTGGGCAGAGGTACATTATTTTGGGGAGGATGTGAATTAGGAAGAACCCTCTCCGCTGAATTTGGCAGAGTTGGACCTTCAGATTGAACTAGAGATGCAAGATCAGGCCCGACCATAGGACTGGCCGGTTACAAATAATCATCATCATTGGTCAAAGAAAAGCTTGAAATGGAATGACCTTTTTTAGAAAAAGAAACAAATTAGAATCACCTCCAAGTCAACATAGGAAGTCTACCTTCCAATAGAAACCATTAACTTTTCAAGGTCACTTAAATTTATAGCAGACAGAAGATTTTAAAGGAGAGTCGCATTAAAAGATCAACATCTTAAAGGGAAATTTTGTCAGACATAAGAGCATTTAAACTTCCAGGAAGTGAATAAAGAAGATCTACAACACCACCGATAAACATATGTAATGTTCACCTTAAGAAAAGATTCTGTATGCATAAAAAAATCATATCCATTTTATAATATTAAATTGCAAACCTTGATTATGTGCAAGATAGTAACAATCATGATGAATACATATGAGAGAATACTCAATCCTCTAAAGCAAATTCTTATATATCATTTAGAAGAAAGAAAAAATGTTGATAGAAGAAAGAAAACATTGTATATCTATTTCACTCCGAAATTGAAAGTAAACCTACCAGATCAAGAGAAACTCTTAATTTTTGACATGTAGGTAAAACTTTAAAACTTAGCACATAGATGATTGATTACTACAGCACCTTAAAAGTTTTAGAAGACAATAAGCACCTTAAGTTATTGACAATCTTTAGCCCCACAATGTAAGGTTTTTAGATGACGAAAAAACAAGCACACGAAAGTTTGCAATGTGATCGAAAAATACAACAAAAAAGTCGAAAACAAATCAAGTACCAAATATAACAAAACAACAAATACTGCTTAAACAACTGAACACAGATGATTGACTTAAAAGTTAAAACATTGTTTTCGGTATTAACCTTGGTATCTAAAAGGCTATGAGTCCTTGACCAATCAAGTTTAATGTGAGAAACATAAAGCTTAAACCTCTCCCAACAGTGGCGATTCCGAGGTTAGATTTTAAGACCTCCCCATTCCGGTGCTCAATCTGTAAGCCAGTTGAACCAATGAACTGTTGGTTGACTTAAAACACTTTGTTCTACAGAAGAGGTATAGTGCAAGAATAAAGTAAGAAAATATGAATAATCATTTAATACTCGAATAGCCATGTCACTGGTCATCGGATGGAAATGACGTCGAGGGACCTCGACGTCAAAACAGCACCAGCGGCTTACTTATGGTCGATTTGGTGCCAACGTAATTCCTGCATTTTTAGCGGTGAATGGTGTTACGTCGAAAACATTATTGGCATGGCAAAATGTATGTTGCGGGATTGGGCGAACAACCTCTTGTAACCTTTGAATGTAATCTTAAGAGCTACATATTAATAATAATAACGGATAGGTGCACCTGGCACATATCTTTTTCTTTCTCAAAAATAATGGGACCTGAGTTGTTGATCCAAGTATCCAACATCGATAACACAACACTTAAAAAAGGATAACGAATTATGTAAGCACATAGTTGTTGCAAAACGTTTTTTGAACATAACAGTCGACCTATGAAAATGATAGCTTTACAAATGAAGACTCAAAGCCTATTTATAAACTTTTACAACCAAATCCTAAACAACCTAAAGAATTAAAAGATAAAAATTAATAATACTCAAATAAAATTTTAAAATAAATCAAACTTTATCGCATATCCTATTTGTCCTACATCAAAAAGAGGTGTCCAACCATCCAATATCTAATTCTCTTATCTCGTATATAATATGAAAAATGTAGCATAAAAAAATAACTTTAAAGAACAAACAATTTTTTATTGCAGACCTAAGTATTTCTTGCAAAGCTTCTTCAGAATACATATGTAACCCTCCTTTTCCCAAACCAAGCCGCTGAGAGAGGACTTTTCTCGAAAGCACATATAGAAAAATATTAGGTAGAGTTATTGATGTTTTCAGTACATCAACAAATTAGGTCTGATCAGGTAAGGTTTCACCAAAGAAAACAATAAAATACCCTTTAAATCAACATTTGTGTTTTCTGGTGTGGATATAACATAGAAGTGGTGCTTCTTTTCCAACAAGAAATCTTCAAAACATTAATTCACGAGGATGAAAGTCATAGCAGTCAACATTTTTAAGACAAACTCAGTTTACGGCAGAACTTGTCACCTTCAATAGTAATTATTTTACTTAATTGTGCACCCGGGTATACATAAATCAAAGTCAAACTCAATGCACTGTTTACTTTTACAACCATAACCAATCATAATCTGAATACTGTCATACAAATCAACTGGTTATCTAATTTTATGGAACAATACTTCATGAAATCGATACAATTACTAGTCATTTTACCAAAGTTCTCCAAAAGAATATTACTATATGTTTTGCCTTTTCGGATATTTAATTTCCTTCTACAACATAACGGCATCATGTGCAGAACTGCTACTTCATTTATAGTTCACTGTCCAAGAAGAAAGATAACAGATGAAGAAATTTCTTTAAAAGAAAAACAGAAAGTTGATTACAGATGGGACACTGCCTTGAAGATGATGGAATCAGATAAACAACCAAAAAATGATAATTTTGAGATATGCCCCTAAGAAAATTCGTGATAGAGAATTACGAGCTCCGAAATCAATCTCAAAGCATACGCAGAAAGACACTAATAAGACATCAAAGCAGTGGATTTGAACACAGCATGTGGAGATAATTAGCAGCGTACCTCGAGGCGAGCGAGTAGTGCATGTTAATATATGACCTTGTGGTCATATTTTGAACGAGCAGCAAGTGCTCGTTGGAGGACGCGGCAACGGCGCGGATAGAGTGGACGGCAGTGGAGTTGAACAGTGCCTATAAGAAGCTCGACTTGGCGAGCGGAATCAACCACTGTTCAGGAGCTCCAAACATAATCTAATCTTTCAAAAGTCTTTATTGGTATCAGAGCTCAAGGTTCCACGACTGCCCGATCTCCATCGGACGAACATTTTCCATAGTGCAATTTTCTACTGTCGCTCTCCACAACGTCTGTCAGGTCGTCTCTCGCCGTCGCTCTCCGCCCACAACGTCCTTCTCGAACCACCGGAGTCAAGGTGCCTCGGCAGATGATCCCCAAAGTCCTCCAGAGACCTCCTGCTCGCTTCCCCTGTTTCATCGTCGCAGCCTGGTACGCAGGCACGGAGGAAGAAGAAGAACAGTGATTTTACTGTAGCAACCTCCTCCGTCCGTCAGATCTATTTAATACTTTTAAGACCTACCGTAGATCTCGATCAATCTTTAAGTTATTAATCAGCGCCCTACGTTTTTTCTCTATGCCATTCATTTCATTGGTCATCTGTCAGATCATTTTTTTTGTGTTTGATCTGAATCTGTTCATTACTTAGTTTGATTTATTTTCAATCCTTATTATTTTTGGCTGATTTTGTTGGCTTTCCAGTTAGATTTCAAATTTTAACTACCCTGATAATTATCTTTTACTGGTCACGGTTATTTTTTTATCATTATCATATGTACGTGATATTTGGTTGTAAAATCCTTTAAGATATTAATTTTGTAATTTTGAACATTGTGATTGATTTTTTTTTTAATTCAAGATTTAATTCAAGATTCTGCAATTATTCCACAATCACATTCACCATTATATAATTTATTTATTGACAACTCTATCGTATGATTTATTATCATTAATCATGCCACATTTTTTGCAATTCAAAATTATTTTATAGTTTTTGTCGATTCTGCAAATATATCTCATTGATCTATGACCTTATTCTACAATCATTTCCAAAATATCAGCTTCTCGAATCCCCTATATATATATATTGTTGCTGCAATTACCGATTCATCATTTATTAATATTTCCTAATTACCATACATGAAATAATCAACTCATTGATTTTGCAATTTCTTTAAGCCGTTAATTATTTCTCTTATATGTTTTAATCTACATCGTCCATTTTTAGTCTTAATTCAGATTGTTCAATTTTAAGTTGATCTCTTCATATCTGAATCGTTTATCTTTATGATTTAATCTTAAACGTTTAATGTAACTTAAGTGTTGGTTTAAATCTGTGCCGCGCATTTTCTTATTTTAAGATCTGAATCGTCCGTTNTATGCCATTCATTTCATTGGTCATCTGTCAGATCATTTTTTTTGTGTTTGATCTGAATCTGTTCATTACTTAGTTTGATTTATTTTCAATCCTTATTATTTTTGGCTGATTTTGTTGGCTTTCCAGTTAGATTTCAAATTTTAACTACCCTGATAATTATCTTTTACTGGTCACGGTTATTTTTTTATCATTATCATATGTACGTGATATTTGGTTGTAAAATCCTTTAAGATATTAATTTTGTAATTTTGAACATTGTGATTGATTTTTTTTTTAATTCAAGATTTAATTCAAGATTCTGCAATTATTCCACAATCACATTCACCATTATATAATTTATTTATTGACAACTCTATCGTATGATTTATTATCATTAATCATGCCACATTTTTTGCAATTCAAAATTATTTTATAGTTTTTGTCGATTCTGCAAATATATCTCATTGATCTATGACCTTATTCTACAATCATTTCCAAAATATCAGCTTCTCGAATCCCCTATATATATATATTGTTGCTGCAATTACCGATTCATCATTTATTAATATTTCCTAATTACCATACATGAAATAATCAACTCATTGATTTTGCAATTTCTTTAAGCCGTTAATTATTTCTCTTATATGTTTTAATCTACATCGTCCATTTTTAGTCTTAATTCAGATTGTTCAATTTTAAGTTGATCTCTTCATATCTGAATCGTTTATCTTTATGATTTAATCTTAAACGTTTAATGTAACTTAAGTGTTGGTTTAAATCTGTGCCGCGCATTTTCTTATTTTAAGATCTGAATCGTCCGTTTTAAGGTTGATCTGATTTGATCTCTAGCATTCATTTTTATTTCTGATTTGATCTCAACCGTTCTAATCTCATACGTCCATTGTTATTTTTTTAATTGATCTGAGCCATACAAAGTAATTTGGGCCCTTTTTCTGTTGACACTCATTAAAACTTTTGGCCCAATTATGTAACTCATTTGAAAATTTCTTTTTGCAACTATTTAAAGAAGTTTATTTCCAAAAAATGTTTTTTTTATTTTTGAAAACTATTTAAAGAATTTTTATTGGAAATTATCTTATTTTCTGAATTATTTATTTTCTGAAGATTATTAAAGAAGTTTATTTTCGAAAATTATTTTTATTTTCTGAAAATTATTTAAAGAAGTTTTATTTTCGAAAATTACTTTATTTTCTGAAAATATTCAAAAAAAAAATATTTTTCGGAAATTAGTTTTAATAATTATTTAAAGAAATTTATTTTATTTTCTGAAATTATTTAAAGAATTTTTGGGAAATTTTTTTATTTTCTTAAAACTATTTAAAGAAGTTTTATATTCGGGAATTATCCTAGTTTCTGAATTATTTATTTTCTGAAAATATTTAAGGAATTTTATTTCCGATTTTTTATTTTATTTTTTGAAAATTATTTATTTTCTCAAAATATTTAAAGAAGTTTCTTATTTTTCGGAAATTATTTTTAATAATTATTCAAAGAAGTTTATTCCCGAAAATTATTTTATTTTCTGAAAATTATTTTAAAGAGTTTTATATTCGGAAATTATCCTATTTTCTGAA
>LTAE01005824.1:0-32256 GCA_001647135.1 Pontederia paniculata | reverse complement strand
GAGAGAGAGAGAGAGAGAGAGAGAGAGAGAGAGAGAGAGAGAGAGAGCTCAAAAAGAGTTTTGCCTTTTGTGTGACAGAAACAAAATTCTCCTCTTTCCAGACACATTCTTGTTAGTGTTATCAGAAGTTTCAGTCGTTTGTTGGTTCATGGGGAGCGGACGGTTTCATGCAGACCCAATGGACCATAACGCCCTCATCTTTCCATTTTCTCTTGAGAGGGTCGGCGATGAAATAATAATAATAACTTGTATTAATAGCACAGTTAATGCACGTAAAAGGCACTGCATCCTATTCATTAATCGTTATATTATCTTTACATGCATATGACATGTAAGAACATTTATTTGCCACAAAGATTATTAATTAATTGATCATATGATATTTCATTTTTTGAAATTCCAATTTTTATATGTTACGTGAAAATTGAGTCATAAATTAAGTATAATTCAATAATACCTTTTGAATAATTTGATGAATATACATTATGATAAAAACTTATTTTTTAACTTATAAGATCATCGGATTAATTTGATGTCCTAAATGAATTATATGGATATAAATTATGATAGTCAAAGTAACGGATTAAGTAATTAATTTATTATTAGATGGCCATATGATCAAAATCAAATTGTTTGACTTATAAAATGCATTTGGTTGAACTAATTGAATTATGAAAAAAAATAGTATTATGGGGGGTAGACATTGTACACCTTATTTTTTTTCTCTAAACAATGTCTTGTCTTTTATTTTTTTGGGTCAAAATTCTTTTTTTCCTTTGTACTAAATTCATGAATCCAGACCAAGTGGGTATTTTCGTTATTTGGTGAAGAATTAGTGACAATTCCGTCACTCTAATAGAAACTTAGATTTTGTTGATTTAATGCGTCACAAGGAGCCTTCCCCCACTTACTTCTCTGTTGCAAACTCCCTCCTGCTCTCTCTTCTACTTGGTTTGTGTGAGAGTGCAGTGAGTTGGTTGAGGCCGTGGGAATTGTAGTAGTGGACAGGAGGAGGAGGAAGGAATGGAGAGGGAGAACATTAGTCACCCCCCAATGGAGCAACTCCAAGACTTGGAGTGCTGTCTGGACTCCAATCCTCCATGGGGTAAGCAAGAGTTTGATATGCGTGCGACAGTCCTCAAACACCTCCTTTTTATTTTCTTCCCTCATCTCGATTTGATGTAGCATTTGATGTTATCACTTGCCAATGGATGTTAACTTTAATGCATGTATGATCTTATGCTGTTGGGAATTGGTATTGGTTGGTAAATGAGGCTCCTTTTTGCTGTGTTTCCATCCCGATGGGGTAAAGAGAGGAAGGTGCAATCTTTTTGTTAGTGATGTAGGGTAAAGGAAGGATCTTTTTAGGGTTTCTTCACTCGTCTTCCTTAGAATTTTGATCTCGATAGGTTTCAGTTGATCCTTTGTGTGATGCCTTCCTGTTGGAAACTCTTGTCCTGTATCAATCACAGGGTGCTTGCTTCTGTGCTTGTTTGGTGGTGGCTATTTTGCACATCCATTTGAGGCTCATATTCGACAGGCAAAATATCTGATCAAATAACATTGAAGTTATGTTTCATTCTTGCTATGGCATGGTGCAAATGTGCAGATACATCTTTACCTTCTACAGTTTATGATTTTTATTTTTTTGTTTCCTGCACGGTTGCCGCGGACGGTCAATTCAATAAGTTCAGTCTAGGGACAAATTTCTCAATCCAATGGTCGTTAATCTCGTCTTTCATTGCATGGAAGCTACCTTGGACTTTAAATTGTCGGACTCGGATGCTTGTTGCAACTTTATGTATAGCTTATTAATTTTGTCACAACTGATCAGTGCATGCAGCATAATTGGAGTAGGTTTGGGGAAACTTCCAAAATGCTTTACCTGTGGAAGCATTTAAATGCGATCATAACCTGCTTTTGTTTGATGAATTGCCTTTTTAAGATATTAAAGAAATGCTATTGTTAATGCCCATTTTGTTGATGCGCTTCTTAAAACAATTACCTTTGTAAGATTTTAAGCAGAACGGACAATGTCTGTTCTATTAATGGAACTTTGTTGATGCGTTTGTTAACGTCGGCACATTTCTAAATGGAGGAATGTGTGCGCTGATGTTTCCATTTTCAGACATAACTCCTTTGTGAGTTTTTCGTTGTTGTCATATTTGTGAATGTTTTCGTTTTCTTAATATGTTTCTACGTAGGCAGTGCCATTGCTCATTTCTCATTGTTCATATAAAGAACTAAATTTGGACTACAACATCTCAAGTTTTAACTCAAGCATGTCTGAGTAATATCTGCTTTATTGTCGTTTTCGTATGTTTTCGTTTTGTCGATATGTTTCTACGTAGGTGACAATTGCTCCTCTCTTCATCTGCATACAGAGAATACATTATTTGGACTATAACATCTCAACTTTTAATTCTAGCATATCTCCACAATATCTACTTTGAATCTAGAATGTAGGCCGTTGACAAACTTATTCTACTTGACCAAAACACCATGTCTTCTCAAGTTATTTTGCACTTTATATTACAACGTAATTTGTCTATAAGATATCATTCGCAGAAATTTCTTTTCAGTTGGCCTTATGGATTTGTAATCTCCCAGTGATCTTCTCCTTCTGTAACCTTTCTTTTAAATTGTGCTTATTTTGCTTACATTCTGGCACAATGTTCTTTGATATTGTACAATCACACATCTAAAAAATGTGAACTCATCTAAATGTAAAATATATGTGAATACATCTATTTTTCAGCTTGAGTGTGTAATCATTTTCTCCAAGGATGATATTCTTATGAATTGTAATGTAAAAATTGTGATGTTCTGCTTGTTTTGGTTGTACAGGAGAAACTATATTGTTGGCTTTCCAACATTACATTTTATTGCTCGGCATCAGCGTGATGATTCCTTCATTATTCGTCCCTTTGATGGGTGGCACTAATGTAAGCCCAAACTAGGTTCCACTGATAGAATCATGAGTTGTGATTATGATTCTTTGACTATTTATGTGTGCAATGTTGCTTCTTTCTGGAAATGATTTTTCTATCCTTTTTAGGAGGATAAGGCTGCAGTTATACAGACTTTATTGTTCGTGACTGGCATCAATACACTAATGCAAACATTATTTGGAACGCGGTTACCTACAGTTGTTGGTGGTTCATTTGCTTATGCCATACCAGTCCTGCACATAATACATGACTCGTATCTACAGCAAATTCCTGATCCGCATGTTGTGAGTTGGCTATGTTCTTGACAGGATTTTTTCCCTTTTCTAAATTAAAGTTGAACTTACGACCCGACTAATGATGCATATGATTTTTGCCTAATCATCATCAGAGTATTTATTGTACTTGCAGAGGTTCATTGAAACCATGAGGGCTATTCAAGGAGCATTAATTGTCGCATCCAGTTTGCAAATAATAATTGGATATAGTTATCTTTGGGCATTTTGTTCAAGGTAACCTATATATTTAGATTAAATAGTTGTGCTTTTCATACCTGTTATTTTAATATCATTTTTTATATGTTATCACTATAGGTTCTTTAGTCCTCTTGGTATGGCACCTGTAATTGGATTGCTTGGTTTGGGGCTTTTTGAGCGAGGTTTCCCTGCGGTATTTGAATAATTCTTTCCTTTTTTCAATAATATAATCATTCTTTCTCTTGATGAAATTTATAGTAGCAATAATTGGTGAAAGGAAATGTCTAATGATTGATCATCTTTAGGTTGGAAATTGTGTGGAAACTGGTGTACCAATGCTTCTGCTACTAATTGGAATCTCACAGGTATTTCTTTTTCTGTTGAGCAGCTCTTTTCTCTACCTTCTCTACAGTAATTTTCTAACAAATTTTGAGGTTGTTGAATATGCAGTATTTGAGGCATTACAGGCCTTTTAGAGGCATTCCTATTTTTGAGCGCTTTCCAGTTCTTATTTGTGTTACCGGCATTTGGATATACTCAGTTGTCATAACTGCGAGTGGTGCATATAACCATAAATCTGAGAGAACCCAGAACAGTTGCCGCACTGATAGAGCAAACCTTATATCATCAGCTTCATGGTAAGTTCGGAGTGCATGCTCATTCTTTAACTTTTATCAATCAAAGATGTCAGCTTTTGATTTTTGAAGTGCTTCATCTCAGGTTCAGGTTTCCATATCCGTTCCAATGGGGTTTACCAACATTTGGTGCTAGTCATGCAGTTGCGATGATGGCTTCTGTATTAGTTTCTATTGTCGAGGTAATATCTGACGCATAATATTATCTTTGTTGTAACTACTTCTCTTTTACATGTAATATCCTTGTTGAATTTTTATCGTGAAATAATAGCTTTTCCCTTGGTATATAGTCAACTTGTGCATATATAGCAGCTTCACGCCTATCTATTGCAACCCCTCCTCCTGCTTATGTGTTGAGTCGAGGCATTGGATGGCAGGTGAGTGGGTATTTAACTAGATATGCTTTATTTTTGTGTTTACTTTCAATAATGTTCTAAATAGTGATCGCATATACTTTTCCAGTCACCAAAATGCATTGAATATGAAAATTCAGTCTGCTGCATAATGCAATGTATGAAATGGTATCTACTCTTTGTAAATGTGGTTGCATTTCTGGCACCGTACATTCTTTGATTTGTGCATTCCATTTAATTTTCTTCCGGTTTGCTATGATGTTTATTTCTAAAATAAAGAAATTGGATGTCCACACAAATAAACAGTGATATTGTTGGTTGCTGACTTAACGTTTTTGTTCGCATTAACTATTTTAATATATTGACCTTGGTGTAATAATTTTTTGACGTAAGGAGTTTGATGGTTCTCTATTATAATTCAGGCCAAGTTCAGTAGCAGAAATAAGATCCAAGAAAGAAATCGTGGTTTCTTCTTTGTTTAAAATTCTCTTAAACCTGAAGATATAGTTTTGGAAAGTTTTTATTCTTGTCATAAAGACATATGCTTTAGCTATCAAATTTACAGTTACATTTGATGTGTTAAAAAGAACTACTCTCGATCTTGCTGTTACGATACTTGACCTTTCAGATTGGCTACTTGGTCAAAGGGATCACATTATCTTTCATCTCGTTTTCAACTAAAAGTTGAATTAGGTTTCTTAAGCTTATATGTAAAGCTAATTTGACAGTGATAATGAACTTTCTTTAAATGGAATTATTTCCTGAGCCTTAAGTTATTTCCGTCTTGATGTTTGGATATCATATCCAATAATTGCATGTATGCCCCCAATAGGTCTTTACCTTATTCTCTTATAGATACGTACTCTAGTCCACTCATGTGCTAACACACCTTATATTTCATTCAGGGAATAGGCATACTGCTGAATGGTCTATTTGGAACTGTGACAGGGTCGACTGTTTCTGTGTAAGTTAATGTTTTTTTCCCACTAAACATGTGACTATGAACCATGCTTCGCATACATGAAACTCAATCAGATAGACATTGTTCGGAAGCTGATAGCTCCAACATGTGTGTTGTACTTTGATTGAGATTTCTCTCACAAGCATGCACAACACAAAAGTAAAGAGGGGGTATTTAAGAACAACACGAAGATGAATGGAATAACAAAGGTGACCTTCGATGTCCCCTGAGGAGTCTTTGCGGCACGTTGAACCTAACATCAGCATATCATAAATATCTTTTCTCTATAACTATGGCAATGACATTGATGGTGATTGGTGTCAATTTTAAGGGAGAACCTGGGACTTCTTGGACTTACTAGAGTTGGCAGTCGTAGAGTTGTTCAAATTTCAGCGGGCTTCATGATTTTGTTTTCCATTTTTGGTATGATTTCCATTCCCTGATACTTTCCAGCTAATAATATCAAGTTAGTTCACTTATACTGTGTTATGATCCTTCAGGAAAATTTGGCGCCATCTTTGCATCAATACCTTTCCCTATATTTGCTGCAGTGTACTGTGTCCTTTTTGGCCTCGTAGGTGGGTCCTGACGTTAGATAATTGTTTCTGTTTTTTGTATTCTTATAGGAAGTGTATACTTCATCAACTTTTATGTCTTATCTTATTTCTCCTTCTTAAATTCTGCAGGTTCTGTTGGATTATCATTTCTTCAGTTTACAAACCTGAACTCAATGAGAAACCTTATGATCACTGGCTTGACTCTTTTTCTTGGGATATCAGTTCCTGAGTACTTCAATAATACTCTGGTTTCTTCCGGTCATGCACCTCTAAACACAAGGGCAGGATGGGTTGGTACCTCTTCTTAACCCCAGTACATGTTTTGATTTGACACCAGTGAAACAAAACCTTGGCATGCATTCAGTCTCTAACTGTTCATAACTGGATATGAAGTTGACTTCAAGCTTGACAGAGTCACAGTTTGATCATATGAGTGAGAGAGAATAAAGTGAAATTTTCAATCCCACAGTTTGTTCCATTTTCATTTTTTCATAAAAGCAAGATATATTGGATCTTTAATTTGATATCAGAATCACCTCCAACTTCAGTTAAGTAATGCATGGGGTTGTTATCTTTTGTTGCTTAATTGTTTCATCTGAGCTTAAGATTTTTGTTTCGAGCACTTATAATATGTTGTATCTGTATTTTGTTTCCATTCTGAAGTTGCACTGTTCTTTTGGTTGCAGTTTAACGGATTCTGGAATACCATATTCTTGTCGCCTCCGACCATCGGATTGATCATCAGCTTTGTCTTGGACAACACACTGGATGTAAAGATGTCCAAGAAGGACAGGGGCATGCCATGGTGGGTAAATTTCAGATCATTCAAGGGGGATGGCAGGAATGAGGAATTCTATTCTCTACCTTTCAATCTCGGTCGGTTCTTCCCACCCAAATAGTCAAAGTTTGAATTTTTAGACAATGCTTTGCATCATTTTGCAATGTGATGGATGTGCAGCGCACATTCTTGTTCAACCAACATAGTACATTTTTATAATGATCATTAGAAAAATAAACCGTTGGAGGAGGTTATCGCTTTCTCATGGTGGCCATTTTGAATGGTGTAGGATTCTAATTGATTAATTATACTAACCATGAACGCAGGCTTTCTTTCTTGCATTCGGCTTATTCTTCCTTGTTATCGCGCCTATTGTGTTAAGATTAATTGAGATACAAGAGCACAAGCGCAGCAGCAGATCACTATCTGACTGATGGTTTGATTTGCATGCCAAACTCTTATTCTCATACATCAACAGTGAAGGATATATTAACTTTGAGATTAATTCGGATGTTTGCATAATTCACTAGTAATATAATAGTTAATAACCAACCCCACTGTTTTATGATTTGTTCTTCCATGAGAGCTTTCGGCACTGTTTGACAAGTAGAACCGAGGATTCTCCGATTCTAATGAATAGTTTGATTTGATAGATTGGTTCTAATAGTGTAGGTTCTATGAGTGTTTGGATGAAAAGTGAGAATCGAAAATGTAAAATTTTTTTTTAATAAAAGATAAAATTAAGTGATTTACAAAATTATAATAAGTAATTATTTTTCAAACTATTATTATTAAAATATATTAAAAAATAATAAATAATATAAAATTAATTTTACAAGTTAATATTTTATAAAAAATTAAAACAAATTGATTAAAACTATTTTAAAAGTAATTAATAATTAATATAAAACTAGTCTCATGAATTAATATTTACATAAAAATTTTGTTAATAATAACAATTAAGACTATTAAAAATAATTAATAAATAATATAAAATTATTCTCACCAATTAATAATTTCTTAATTTTTTTGTAAAAAATATATATTAATCTATTTTAAAATATAAATAATAAATAATATAAAATTAATCTTATGAATTAATAATAATTATTTCATAAAATAATTTTAGTTTCACATGTAAATTAATAAAATATTGTATAAGTAAAAATAATAGTTAAAAGTTAAAACTATTATTATATAATATTAATAGTGAAAAATTAAAATAAAAAAAGAAAAAAGTTGCAGCGTGTAAAAGAAGTAAAAAAATAAAAAAAAAACTGCAACGTTCTCCAAAATGTCACCTCGTTTGGGGAACTGGATAGGAACCAGAGCCAGAACCAATGGGTTCCGGCTCCGGTTCGGGTTCCCAAACGGGGCTTCATGTTTTTTTTTTCAGTAATCTTTAGTATGTCACAGTCCTTTCAGAAGTAACATGAAAAACTATGACCACTGCAGGATTACATTATATATAAACCTGGTACACCTGAGAATACATCAGAGCAATCCAACTTGACAAGTTCATCCATCAGTTTTTCCTGATTTCAGACCGCAGTGAACTGTTCAATCAAGGCTGAATGCACAGCCTTGCAGTAGTTCCAAATGATCTAATTATTCCTGCAGTTACATTCCTAGAGGTAGTAGGATACGTTCTTCATTTCCACCAACCTCGCATCCTTCGCTCTGCTGTTTGTTGTTGTGCTGCTGCAGTTTCTGGTTTCTTCTTGTTGGAGATTCAGGTGGAGTTATTCAGCTCTATTTTTTGTGAATCCAACTTCGTGCTGAGTTGATGAATGTTGCATGAGAAAGAGATACTTGAATTGGTTTTCGGGTGCAACTCGAAACCGGAGGGCTGCCAAACTGAGCAGACAAAGAAACGAACAAATCAACAGACAAGAAACGAACAAGTAATGAAGAAGATACAAATAGACGAACGCCAAATAAAAGTGCATAAACTAAGAACTCTAAACAGGGAGCACATCCATATAGGAGGACGAGAGGGTGTCATGGCTGCTGGCTCATAGCTGGAGGAGGAGAATAATAATATAATTTTTGGCTTTCAACTTCACCAAGTGTTCCTTTTATTATTTTTTTGGTACCTTACAGTGCTTCTTGATAATTCACAGTTAGGTAAAGAATGAAATAATATTCCCATGACCTAGAAATAAAAATTAGGATTACTAGCTCTACAACTCTCTTAACTAATTACTTTGATCGTTCCTCCATTAGTTGTCGATGGTTTCTAGGGGTGAGGGAGGTGTCATAATAATAAATACAATAGAGTTATTTCTTCTATGGCTCCCTCAAATATTTTTTTTTCCTGCATCTAATTATAAACTATAAGCTTACAAATTTTAGTTCTGAACTTATTTCGATTTATCAATTAATTTTTTTAGTTATATTTTATTAACTTTATTTTTTAATCATTATAAAATATCATTTTTATTCTTATTTAGTATAAAAAATATATTAAAATATAATATGTTCAAAATATTTTGTTATTATTAAAAAATATTAAATATTGTTTGTATTCTTACTTCAATTTTAGTTTTTTTTTTAAAAATACTTTTATTGAATATGTGGAAGTAAGGCTAAAAGTGATATTTTATAAATATTAAAAAAATAAGTTAACAAATTTTTAGATAAAAATATGATAGAAAGACTTGAATAACAAATCGAAATAAGTTCAAATATTAAAATTTGTAAGTTTATAGTTTAAGGTTAGACGAAAAAAATTATAATTAAATGTGTGTTAGAAGAAACAACTCTAATAATTAACACATATAGGGCCGACCATTTAGTAGGAATAATGGTGGAAATGATATGGGGTTATATTCTATAGAATATGACGATGGAATAATAATGACAGGAAAAGATAGGTTGCATTCAGTAGAATAATGATGGAAATAAAATATAAAAAGAAAATAAATGAAATATGCTATATTCTATTATATAGAGAGAATTTCGTATTCCATTTCCACATATTTTTAGAGTGATTTTCATAATATTTTAGGTGATTTTACATCTTTGAGGTCTTTGAGGTGTTGATCAAACGATATGTTGATAATTTTTTAGGGTGTTTGGTTATATTAATATATTTCACATAATAGAGAAAACGTTTTACTAGTTATTATTGACTAAATGGGTCATAGGGAATTTTTTCTCAGAAATTAGAATAAGAATTATTAATCTATTAGATTTGTTGTTTGTAGAGTTATTCTTCTTTTGATGTTTGGGTCCAAAATACCACCTCATTAGAGAGGCATCTTTCCAAATTATCAGATATGCACTTTGACAAACTTATCCATTTAATTATTTTTTTAAAATATTCATATTTTATTAAAAAAGTATTATTGTTCAACAGCTTTTTAATTTTTATAAGATTATTTTACGAATGATTGATAATATAAACTCCAAATATCTTGTCCAAACTTTTTTTTTAATTTTACACAATTTTTATATAAAATATATTAGTTAAGTTCAATATTTTTTAAGATATTTTAATATTTTTTATTTAATAATTTAAATGCAATTTATGTTATTAGTCATTAACAAATATTATATTGTGATTGTACTGATAAGTTATAAAGTGATAATTAATTTTTATGATGACTTAAATTATCTATTAATGAAAATGGGAATGCATCGTACGGTCCGAATAAAAATAAGTGATATATGTTTTGGGCATTTACTATCGCCTCTCAAAAGAGTTATTAAGCAGGCTGATGAAATCGGTAAAAAGCCCACAATAAAGTCTACATTATGGTTGGGTTCATTCACTTTCCAAATACACTAATGCCAAACGCACAACCAAGATTATTAAAATCAAAATTTTACTTAAAAATTAAAAGAAAATAATAAGATCGAAGATATTAGGTTGCGTTCAGTGCATTGTCATTGCACATTACCTGATAATGTACATTTCCTATCAGAAAGATTGTCACTTATTAAATTGCCGGCAATGTACATTATCTTGTTTAGTATAAATAGGTAATGTGTCTGACAATCTTTATTATTTTATTTCTTATATAAAATAATTAATAAATAATGTACTTTTTTTATTAAAATACTCTTGAATAAAATAGTTATGTTTACAAATTTATAAATTTAATTAAATTATTTGAACTTGAATCACAAACATATATCCTAAAATAAAAATAAATTATAAATGATATATAATTTTCTAAAACTGATAATAGAAAATTAATAATAATTATTCTAAATATTTATTATCTTTTAATAATTAATGATAGATTATTTATTATTTATAATATATTAATAATCTATTATTGTTAATTAATAATATTAATGTTAAAATTAGTATAAATAATAATAATAATTTATTTAATGATAATGACAAAAATAAAAATATTAGTATAGTAATTAACAATTACTATACTAATTAATAAAATATTATATTAATTTAATTTGATTAGTTTTATCATCTATTTAAATAAAATCCTAAAAGACGAATGTGGAAAGAAAATTATAGGAGATTGCCACTTGAGTGGCAATCTGGATTGCCCTCTCTCTCATGGGCAATTCGGATTGCCACTTCACAAGCAATCTGCATTGCCTATCAACATAGATTACCTACAAAATTAAAACAAGTGAACAAGGCAATGTGGTGGGTCCAGGTAATTTAATACAGCATTACCAGTAATGTGAAAAGATTACCTCTATAAAAACGCACCCTTAGATCAAAGATCATAAGATCTTATATATAATAAAAATTATTTTTAAAATATTTTTTTATTAAAATATACATAAATCCAATTATTTAAACATATCTTAATATTTTGTTTACATATGTTATATATGTTTATCACCTTAAAAACTTTATATGCTTAAAAAAAGAGTTCTATAAATATAATGTAATATATTATGACAATAATTTATATTATATATATATATATTTATTTATTTATTTATTTATTTATTTATATTAGGTATATGCCTACTAAATATATACATATATCCAATCATTTTTTAGTATTCTTTAAATAATTTTATCATTTATTATTTTTTCCACTTTTTCATGTTTTAAAAATAAATTTTTAAAAATATAATGTAATATATTATCATTATAACTTTTATTTCTTTAAAATAATGTATTAAAAAGAAAAGAAAATAATATTTAAACTGATATAGTAGGATCGGTAGAATCTTATGATTTTATCGATCCTACGAATTTGATCTTATGATCCTATGAATTTGATCTTTTAATTGAGATTAAAATCAGTGACCCTTAATAGGATTGTACTATCTTATGATTAAAATCGCGATCTTGACAATCATGTGCACACCCATAATTGAAACGCAAGTGTACCTGTGCTTTTTCTGAAAAAAAAGTTATTTTAAGATGATGTATCTTTATCTTAAGAATAAAAATGAGTAATTTTCATAATTAGTCTCTTAACTTTAACTCAATTTTATATTGATCCTTCAATTTCAATTTATAACAAATTCGTACTCAAAGTTATATTTTTTTAATAAAATGATTCCTCTAACCGGTAATAGGAGGTTAACAGATCATTTTGCTGACATGGATGCCACATAGTTATTTTAAACGTAGGTCTATGAAGAAGAATGCATATGCATGCAGTTCTTCCATTTTTTTTATAGCATCAAGTAAAAATGTTGTAGAATTCTTGATACACAAAAATGGTCCAATGGACGTTGAGAGACCATTAAACGAATTCCAAGCAAAAGGAAGTCACCATAAAACTTAGAAATTTGAACAGAAAGAAAAGGAGGAGGGAGTCGATGGATGGCATATCGGCGGCGGAGGGCCGGGCGAAGGGGCATTGCTGGCTGAGAGAGAGGCCATGAGCCTGTCAAGGCGATGACCATGGGCTCTTGGTGCTTAGCTATGCCATCGTCGATCAGAGTTATGGATGTCGAGTTCATGCGCAAGTAACATTCTTTTATATGCATTTTAAATTCGTGCATATCATGAGGTTAAAGCGAATAATTTTTTGAATGAATCGAAAGTGTTACATCTATGCTCTTTCTCACGATCCTCTCTACCAAAAAAGTAGAGTGGAGGGGGCTCTTTTTACTAATATAATTTATATAATGTTATATGTATTTATTTTAAAAAAATAATTATTTGGTATCCATATCAGCAAATGAAATAATTAACATTTGACATCCATGTCAAAGTAATCTCATAACCCCCTATTATTGATTAGGAGGATCATCTTATTACAAAATATGTTAAATAACAAGTCTTCTATTATCTATCTCAATTCTAGTTATTGGGTGAGAAATTAAAACTGACTAATATAAGATTGAGGTAAAGTTAAGAGACCAATCGTAAAAATTACTCGATTAAATATTTGGGTTCATTTGATAAAAGACAAAGAGTTGAATAAAGTTTTATTCTGATTTATGCTATCAAACAAAGGTAACAAAAAATAGAATGTAATTGATATTTAAAACATAATAATTGTAACGTGAATATTTATTTTTTTTAAAAAATAAATTAATTAAATTACCTATTCTTTTAAAATAGCTATAACACTAATTTTTATTCGTTAGATAATAATAATTTTGAACCAAACAACTCATGATGAAATATCACAATATTTTTAATAGAAAAAAAAAGAGCATTATGATTTCTATTACATTCTTATAAATTAAATTAGAATTTTAATTTATAAAACTCGTCGACATATAATTTTGGAGGCAATGAACATGTAGCGCACTTTTAGTATAGTGCGTGTAGCGCAACAGAAAGTAACGACACTATCTATATACAAAAATTTGAACATTGTTTATTTATATAGAAAATATCGTCAATTTTATGTTAAGAGGCGGTTCCAAACAACGGAAGGAGACTTTCGGAGCGCGTCCATGTACGTCGTCTCAATCCGTCCCCGTGATCGTTGCCCCCATTGGACGCGCCGACGCGCCCGCCATTTTCATTTGTGGTGCGTTGGTCACGGGCGTTAATGGTGATCACGCCAGGTCACCTGCAACAGGAGACGGTGCATGGATGCCTCCGCTGTCGGTCTTGTCCATTTGCAGGTACGTTTGGTTGCCTTCTTTGAAGATTTAGGAGTCCAAACTTATTTGTTTACTATCTTGCCCTTTCGGAAGGTTGAGAAGTTCAAATAATTAATTTCCAAACTCATTTATGCAATTAAAAAAAACTATTAATCACTCGATTGTGCTATAAGAAAAAAGAATACCAGACCTCATAATACAATAACATGTTGTTTGGCACGATATAAATTTTGGTTTAATATAGCGAATAGAGTTTTGATTGAAACATTTTAATCATTTGATTCTATGCTTTATTTGACACGATAAAATTTAAATTTTAAAATAAAAAAATTAAATTTTGGTTCAGCCAGAATTCTATTTTAAGTTTTTGATAAATATTTTTTTTTAAATAACGTTGAGAATTTATAGGATGTGACTTTATAGGTTCTCCCATCAATCTATAGAATTTAGAGGTTAGATATTCATTTTTCTAATATATCCTTTTATTTTTTATTTAAAAAGTATTTATTATATTTATAACTATCATTCTACATATCTTATTTTTTAAATTTATTTTTTTCTTATCATTATTATTATTATTATTATTATTATTATTATTATTATTATTATTATTATTATTATTATTATTATTATTATTATTATTATTATTATTATTATTATTATTATTATTATTATTATATATGTGTGTGTATGTATATATATTTATTTTAAATTAATTATTTTCTCTTCATTTAGAAAAATATACTAAAAACTAATACTATTAAAAATAATAAAAAAACAATTATTACATCTAGCACACAAAAAATACTTTATGTATAAAAAAATGCAAATTATGTATATTTATATTATTTTATAATTATCAATTAGTTCAATCGTTATATTTATTAGAATTTTTTATTAAATTTATTAATTAAACTATTATTTGTTATACACTACATCTAATTACTATTTTCTATTCACTAATTAACTCATTTTTTCATTAATTAAATTATTAACTTGACAAAAGACAATCATTATTATCGGATCATATAAAATGACATTTTCAATTAAAAAAAACAATGCAAAAAATGCCACTTCCTTTTTTTCTTAAAAAAGATTACGAAGAATGCAAAAGTGTCTCAAATTATGAGAACAAAGCATAGTTGATCTATCTCCTCAAAACAAGCTATGCATACATGATGCGCAAATGCTAGTGCTCATGTTAGAATGATGTCATTACACAGTTCTTCATGAAAATCGCATCTCTATTTTGAAGTAAAAGATCGCAATAAAAACTTCTCAACAAAATTCAGAAAACTCGCAGGACACTAAAAACCCTAAAAAGAAGATTTCCTGGCGACAGTTTGTAGTAACTTCTCACAGACCATGCATGACAAAAATAAAGTGGCATCCTATATCTGCATGTGGTACATAATAAGGTGATAGTGAGCACCGAACAAGTTAGATATCAATCAGGGAAAATTTAAACCGCAATGAACTTGCCACAGAGACAATGATAAGCCAATCCATAACAATTGTTCTCAATCTTATGCTTCAGCAATAAATTAACGTCATATTTTCAACATGAGAGCAGTAACTAGAGTTACGTTAAGAATACAAAGTAAAACTTTGAAGTAGCACACGAAATACAGTTCATTGGGTGATCCATATATGAAGCTCACCCATGGATATGAATGACCTGATCCAGTAAAATCGTCTTAGAAGTGTGAGCCTTCTGGTGGCTGGACTAGTTTACGATTATGTGATGCAGCCATTTCTTTCTTAAGCTGTGTCAAGATGTGTTCCATGGTGTACTCACGTTGCCAATTTGCCAACACTCCAAACTTTCTGGGGTCAACCTGCACCCCCATTAAGCAAAAAGAAACAAGATTTACCAAACATTTAGTGTTTTTTTTTTTGTTATTGAACTGGTAGATAAAAAGCATAATATTGAACAAATGAAAGAAGTATAACAGATGACAAAACAGCTTTACCACTCCTGTGTCAGGATTAATGCAACTCATGTTTATCCGTGAATGGAATCGTACTGTGGGTGGTCTATCAGGGTAATCCTTGTCACAGAACAACTTCAACTGATAGATGCGCCCCTCATGAACAGACTGAACAAATATATGAGAAGATTCATATATTATAGATAATTAAACAAACATAAAATACATTAGAAACTTTGAATATTTACATTGTGAGGACCAATGATAGTTCCTGTCCAGGAGCGCATATAGATGTCATCCCCATCATCCATCCCATAGCTCACAGTCCCATCTCCAATTCCTTTTTCTCCACGTTCAAGCTCTTCAAGTAATCTGAAGTTCCGAGGAACTGTATGTGGAAATTAAGAAATGAAATATCAGACGATTTTGGCTCGGATTTTTACATCAAACACTGTTGATTCTTCACCAAGTAATTGCAGCCAAGTACCCTAATGTAATTTATAGATTCACATATGTAAGATAGTATCCTTGTTTTGGTCATCAAAATAAGGAAAAGCGATTCGACGAAGATGCTAAAATTGTAACTTCTTTTTTTCTTACCCCGGGATAACTATCATTTTGGGTTTTTGTTTTCAACCAAAAAAGGTCTAAATGTAGGAAGACATAGGATCTACCTATCTCCCATTTTACCAAAAAGAATAGGCATCACTTAGTTGTGACATAGGATCTACCTATCTCCCATTTTCCCCAAAAGAATAGGCATCACTCAGTTGTGTAGGTGGTGGGAGACCTAAATCTTTATCCTATGAATTGAGAAACTTCTGGTCATTAACCAGATGACCCAGAGAAAAATTACGAGATATAAAGAAAAAAGAAGGAAGAGAAGAACAGAAATGACTTTATTATGACATTTGGCTGGTTATCGGTCATCATGGTTTTGCTGATAATGTATGTATTTAGTATTTACATTAGAGCCAATATACAAAGCGTATCTACATTGGACTCAATGAAACACTCGAATGTCCAAACAACATATAAACCCCAAAAACAATATTCTTCACGTATCACAGTTCTCTCCGAAAATTACAACTGTTATGCTGTGCCCAAGGACACAAAGGACCACAGATGGCTCCGCCCAGTGATTCCCAGAACAATAAGTTGGTGTGTTCATCTGAGAGCTACAAACCGCGAAAGATCTCCAAAACAATGATTGTTCGCACATCAAATGAACTACATCCACCACTGTCCATTCTTATATGGATATCTCGCATTGAAGAAACAAATGATCTATATATTCAAGTGATACACTACATCAGGTGACCACATAGAAACTCTATGTGCTTGGTGACCACATAGAAATTGTATGTGTTGGTTAATAGTCTTGTCTTCTATGCCATATTTGGATGTGGGAACTAGAGCCAGAATCAGCTCTAGTTCCCATTATAGTTTCAAACACCACTATATACCAGAACCAAGTTCTAGTCAAAGCATCACATGATCAGAACTTGGTGGTTTTAAGTTCCAACTTCTATTGGAACTTAAGTTGGTTCCAACATGAGGATGGAACCAACCCTTTTTTTTTCTTTTTTATGATGATCTGACATTTTAAAAATTATTTATTACTTTAGTAACATATTAATAAATTATCTTTTTGGTGTAAAACCCACTAATAATTAAAATGAATAAGATTAATAAATTATATAGAGAGTAGTATATGAATATGTTTTTTTTTGAGAAATTAGTATATCAATATGTTGATTAGTAGTATATCTTTTTGGGATTGTTAATTTATTACGATAATTTTATAATATTTATTTAATCAAAATTTAGTATATCATAATTTTTTAGAGAGTAGTATATCAATAATTACAATAAATGGGAACTTTTTAATAAAAATAAAGTATGTTTAATTTAAGGTAAACATAAAATATTAATTGTATAAGTTGATATTTTTAATAAAATACTACTTCTTTATTAAATCATCAACTCTTCTGAATGACTTCACAAAATGTCGCCATTAAAAAAATCAATAATTAACTTTAAATTATAATGCTAAACAAAGTTAATATTATTTTTTAAATAAAAAATATTAAAACATAATAATTTATTGCTTTACTAATCAACATATTTTATATTATTAATTTAAAATTATAAAGATAAGATTAATTTTGCATTTCATGAAATAATTTATTATATTATGTTAATAAATTTCAAAATATTTATGAAATTATATTTTTTTTATTAATCAATAAATAAATTTTTAGTTTTAGAATTTCAACCAAACACTTATAAAATTAAAACATCTAATCAATTTTTTTAGTTTTTCATCATTACACTTTTTCATCCAAACACCAAACCAAAGTATATTTGTTTAATCCATTAGTTCTTGAGAACTAACAAGAATATGAGTTTTGCATCCAAACTCCACCCTAAAGAACCACACACAAAAACAAAACAGATCCACGGAGGAGCATGGACTTGGCACATCAATCTATAACCTGTCCTCAATGTGAGATTAGTCAAATCAACATCAGAACCTAACAAAGGGTATATAAACTTCACGAAGTCTAAACGTCATTTAGCTAACAAACTTTAAGAAGGTTTAGCTTAAGAGAAACGAATATTGACATTCATATCCGGTAGGTATGGGAGGCTTGACATTCGGACCCGAATAAATTACTATTTCCTAGCTCAGAACCTCAGGCTAATATTTATTAACTAGTTGGATGCTAGGCAAAGCTTAACTTGAGGATCACCAAAGAAAGGAGAAAGTGTATATTTTTTTTATATCTTTCTCATTCTTGTGCCTTTTTCGTTTAGCTGATGATATAGCAAAGTTGTCAACAAATTTATTGATTGTGCTTTAATGTATTATTTAGCTTAACAAACAACTCAAACATGACCTAGTATTGAATTTAAAATCTTACAAATTCATGTCATTCCTCATTTAAACAGTGACTTATATCAAACGCTAGATGTATATTTAATTAACCTCAAACAACCGAAAGTAGGCTTGGCTAAGCTGTTAATTCTAAGTGAAAGATCTGCAAGGCAAAATAGGACGTGATTCTCTCATGTACATACAGAAGTCTATATGTTGGTCAGCTTTATGGACTTAATATAATTAGCCGAACCATTGACCGACTGTATCAAGGACTAGATTATAAGATGTTGAGATTCATGGGTTTGGTAACTATCATGATATCAACAGGAGTCCTATATTGATAATTGAGTTCTAGTTCAAAAAGTTTAGGGATAGTAAGCTCAAGTGTTTGTCAATATTGATAATTGGGTTCTTCCAAGGTTTTGGACTTCAATGGATATTAATGGGCTGACTCCCAGCTGCACAACTGAAATGGATCTTCATGTTTTTGTGCCTGGAATAGGTGAAGATAAAAAAAAAATCCTAGGAATTATAACATCAGCAACCCTTTTGCACCTTCCTCGATGAGACATCAGAGATCAAGCACGAACAATCTGATTCTACATGACTCACAACACAAAAAAAAAAAGAAAAAAAGAAACCTTTTTACCACGAGATCATCAATTACAGACGAAACACAATTAGTGCTTAGCAGACACATCCACTGCCGCGTTATCAGAATGCCAAACGAAGAAATCGGAGCCAAACTTTTAACAACGACAAACAAAGTAGACTCCGATGGCGCAGTCGATCCAAGAAAACCGGACATCGATTACACATGAACAGAAAAGAAAACAAGCAACTCGCATCAGAGAAACCGAGAACTGTAGAAGACACAACTTGGAAGTGGGATCAGAAAATTAGAGAAGGGGTAGAAATCGCTCACCAACGACGCTGGATCCAGCGGCAGAACCCCCGAGCGTCATCGATCGAAACCCTAGTTTTCGATTCTTCTTCTTCTTGTTGTTCTCTTGGTCGATCTCACACTCGTCAGTGTGATTTGTGGACAGCGGAAGCTTTATTATTCCAGCGTCGCCTCAACTCAAGAGACCTTTGAGAGCCGATTATAATCCTCTCAAGACCATAAATATAAATATAAATATAAATATAAATAATCCATATATCTATAATGTCGAATTTATTCCGAACTCTCTTTTTGCAAGAATTTTGTATTGAGATTAATAATGAATCAAAGTAAATGCTTAATATTAACGCGAAATAAAAATTAATCTATGGACACTAACATGTAGAGGAGTCCGAGTACTACCCGACCCATCAACTAATTTAAATGTTGAATATTGGGTTGAATAATTCATAAGTTAACAATTCAAAGTTATAATCAAATAATAAATACTAATTATGTATTTAAATTAATAGTATGTGTTTTATCATTAACTTAATTTTTAATTATTACTTTAAAATATATTATTGTATGTATATATAATTAAATCTAAAAATTGAAAACTAAAAAGTGGCGAAGTCCGACCTAACTCAAGTATTGTTTTGGAATTTAGTGGATTTTTTTCCCTTTATAGTTTTTTTTTCAATCCTACTTGATAATAACATTTCTTTTTAAAATCGATCGTATCCAAACCCACTTGTCATCCCTCGAATCCAGTTGATAAAATTGATTATTGAGTTAACATGGAAAAAAAATAATCTGATAAATATCCATATGACACTAAAATGTTGGATACTTTGGACATATCAAATGTTTAACACCAGATGTGGCCGGAAAACAAGAGGTTAGCCAAAAGACCATTAGTAAATGAATTCATATTTCATTTCTTAGTAGTATATTCTCATTTTTATAATATATTTTTATTTTAATCTTTTAAAATACTTATTTATCAACCACCAACGTTGAGAATACCAAAAAATATTACCATATTTTTTCGAAAACTTATTCATGCATATAAATGTTGTCAATACACAGATTTTCATGAAAATTGTGTCTTTTGTATTGAAGGAGAAGAAAGAACGAAAAGATTTCTTAATACAACTCAGGAAACCTTGCAAGACACTGAAAAAACTTAGAAGAAAAGGTTAATATATTTTTATTTTAATCTTTTAAAATACTTATTTATCAACCACCAACGATGAGAATACCAAAAAAGATTACCATATTTTTTCGAAAACTTATTCATGCATACAAATGTTGTCAATACACAGATTTTCATGAAAATTGTGTCTTTTGTATTGAAGGAGAAGAAAGAACGAAAAGATTTCTTAATACAACTCTGGAAACCTTGCAAGACACTGAAAAAACTTAGAAGAAAAGATTTCCTACGTTATTGAGAAAGTTAGCTTGATATCGGGATAAATTCATACCACAGCGGATATTTGCACCATGAGTGCAATGAGCAGAATTACACTAGCTAAATAGGGATACAAAATCCAACTTCAAAGTACGACACACTACAGATCATTGGGCGATCCATACATGACGTCCACCCATGGATATGAATTTGCAGGATCCAGTGAATCAAACTTAGAAATGTGTTCCTTCTGGAGGCTGGACTAGTTTCCGGTTATGAGGCGCAGCCATTTCTTTCTTAAGCTGCGTTAAGATGTGCTCCATAGTGTATTCACGTTGCCAATTTGACAACACGCCAAACTTCCTGGGGTCAACCTACATCCCATTAAGCCAAAAGAAACAAGGTTAGCTTCCGATGATTTCATTATCTGTGAGGACCAAAGTCGCGATATTGAACAAATGAAGTATAAAATATGAGATAACAAGTTTACCGCTCCTGTATCAGGATTAACGCAAGCCATGTGTATCCTCGAATGGAATCGTACGCTGGGCGGTCTCTCAGGATAATCCTTGTCACAGAACAACTTCAACTGATAGATACGACCTTCATGAACGGTCTGTGAATTCATGTAAGAGAAGGTATTAAACATAATTAAAAAAGATAAAAACCAGTTAGTAACTTGGAGCATTTACGTTATGAGGACCAATGATTGTTCCTGTCCAGGAGCGCATATAAATGTCATCTCCATCATCCATCCCATAGCTCACTGTCCCATCTCCAATGCCTTTCTCTCCACGTTCAAGCTCTTCCAACAGTCTGAAGTTCCTAGGAACTGTATACAGAATTTTAAGAGGTAATCAGATGACTTTGGCATGGATATCCATATCAAACTGTGTTGATTCCTCACTAAGCATATATGCTGCCATATACTAATTCCAAAAAATTGCAACCAAGTACTCTCATTGGAATTAATAGATTTACCCGAATCAGCAAAAGATAAAACAGCAAGTAGGGACAACATGAGTGCAGCCTATCTCACAACCGGATTTATGGATGACAGCAGATATAGAATGTTGACTTGTGTACAAACAGAAAACAGCTAACAAATAAAAACTCGGGAACAGTTTTAGGCCAGAGGAATTTCAAAAGGTGTTTAACTCTGATGACCTGAGAGCTACATTATTCTGACAGGACTTACAGAAGGCTCACTGTTATAATAGACATCACCAGTTGCATATAGTGTAGAGGGAGGCCTGAAGCCTAGGTCCAACAGAGTAAGGAAAGGAAGCCACCAGTTATCAACTAGGTGAGCCAGCGAAGAGGGATTCTGTTTTGACGATCTCATCTATGTTTCCTTGTTTTCCTTTCTCATCTTTCCTTTTTGTTACCTCTCATACTTGTAAATCTCTCTTTGAGAGATTTGAAATACAAGTGGATGAATACAACATTTGGTAGTCATCCTTTCCTCTTTCCAAAAAAAAAAAAACATAGCCAGAGAAAAGAGGAGTAATGGCAAGGAAATGTCTTCATTACATGTTGCTGGAGACCAGGTATGGGGTGACAGGGATTTAGAGAGAAGTTTCATTGACCTCATACTTAAGCTTCAATCAGTTGTTCAAGAAGTCACCAACCATCTTCTAGATGGACTGGTTGGAATTTTTTTTTTTTTGAGAAGGTAAAGTGGGAGCCAGGTGCTCTCATCCAACTTTATTCAGATGGGGCAAAACTACATCAGTAGATTAAGGTCATTTAAGACTCATAACTCCGCTCAGTCACTCAACAAGCATTTCTCTTTTGCTACAATGTTTTCTACACATGCTCGCTCCCCTCTAAAAATACACACATTCCTCTGGATCCAAATCGTCCATAAAAAGGCTAGTGGTCTAGCACGCTGCTCATTTGATACATAAACCTGGATATTACGGCCGCGGTTCCCACACTTGAATGTCCTCCAGAACTCTATTGACGAGCTTGTATCAATCTAGGAGCATCCTGCCTCTTGTCATACTCTTTTCGCCACGTTGCAGTCAAAAAATAGGTGTTCAATGTCTTCTTTTAGGCTGTCACAGAAAGCATAAGATGTATCCACATCTTGAATACATTTTAGCCGATGGCATTGTGTCGGTAATCTATGTCTTCGCAATAGCCAAGAAAAAACTTTTATCTGCAGTGGGGACTTGGTTTGTCATATGAGCCGACAATCCAAGCATAGAGCTTCGTCATTTACTCGGTTGTTAGTATCCAATGCTTTGTAAACCTTACGTACTGAAAATTGTCCGTTTGACCATTTCCATGAGTCATGTTGCGCTATGTCACCAACCATCTTCTAGATGGACTGGTTGGAATCTTGATTCATCTAATAGAGGTCTAGGTCGTAACTAGGAACTTGTAATTTTCAAAGGTTATTATATTCCGCCTTTAATTTAATATCTACTTTGTACTAAGCATATGTTTCATTTGTACATCGAAAAAAAAAAGATTCAACAAGTTTACAGGTTAACACTGAAAGAACTTTCTAAAAGAATCAGTTTAGAATGACCAAACATGGGCATTCACATGTACTGTAGGCATGGGAAGCTGGACATTCTGACACTATTAATTGTGTTAGCTCAGTTACAATGATAAGTGAGTTGGGTGCTAAACAAGGATTCATCTAATAAAAGGTAAGAGCTCGAGTCCCAGTAAATACCTTGAATCTTTTTTTTTTTGAAGGGGGAATCTTGTAATTTTCAAAGGTTATTTTATTCCGCCTTTAATTTAATCCCTACTTCGTACTAAGCATATACTTTTTTTGTAACACCAAAAAATAAAAGATTTCAAGAAATCTACAGACAACATTCCACTGAGAACTTTCTAAAAGATTCAGTTTGACAGAACCAAACATTGGCAATCACATGTAGTGTATGTATGGGTGGCTGGGCATTCTGACACTATTAGTTGTTCGCTCGCCTAAAACTATTAATTAACCTCAAACAACCGGAAGTAGGCTTGGCTAAGCTGTTAATTGTAAGTGAAAGGTCTGCAAATTGAAATAGGATGTGATTCTCTCATGTACATACAGATGTCTATATGTCGGTCGGCTTTATGTAGCCGAACAATTGACCGACTATCAAGGACAAGATCATAAGATGTTGAAATTCATGGGTTTGATAATTATCATGATATCAACAGGAGTCCTATATTGATAATGGGTTATAGTTCAAAAACTTGAGGGACAATAATCTCAAGTGTTTGTCAATATTGATAATTGGGTTCTTCCATGGTTTTGGACTTCAATGGATGTTAATGGGCTGACTCCCAGCTGCACAACTGAAATGGATCTTCACGCTTTTGTGCCTGGAATAGGTGAAGATAAAAATCCTGAGAATTATAACATCAGCAATCCTTTTGCACCTTCCTCGATGAGACATCAGAGATCAAGCACAAACAATCTGATTCTACATGACTCACAACAAAAAAAGAAGAAACCTTTTTACCACAAGATCATCAATCACAGACGAAACACAATTAGTGCTTAGCAAACACATCCGCTGCCGCGTGATCAGAATGCCAAACGAAGAAATCGGAGCCAAAATTTTAACCACGACAAACAAAGTAGACTCCGATGACGCGGTTGATCTAAGAAAACCGGACATCGATTACACATGAACAGAAAAGAAAACAAGCAACTCGCATCAGAGAAATCGAGAACTGTAGAAGACCCGACTTGGAAGTGGGATCAGAAAATTAGACAAGGGATAAGAAGGGATCAGAAAATTAGAAATCGCTCACCAACGACGCTGGATCCAGCGGCAGAGCCCCCGAGCGTCATCGATCGAAACCCTAGTTTTCGATTCTTCTTCTCTTGGTCGATCTCACTCTTATCAGTATGATTTGTGGACAGCGGAAGCCTTTATTCCGGTAGTCGCTTCAATTCAAGATGTCTCTTTGCGAGCCGATTAGAATGCTCCCCAGGACCATAAATATAAATATTTAAAATGCATATATCTATGATATCTGATTTATTCCGAACTTCTATTTTAAGAATTCATGTTTTGAAATTAATAATGAATCAAAGTAAATGCTTATATTAAAATTCAATGATTTATTAAGTAAGTAACATTATATTATCTAACTTTTAAGTTGTTGAATAATAATTTATAATATAATAAATAAAAAATATCGAAAAAAATAATAATATTTATTATAAATTTAATATACAACTATAAAAAAATTTACATTAGATAAAAGTAAGAAACAACTTCATTTTTTTTAATATTAACGTGAAATATTATGGACACTAACATGTAGAGAACTCCCACTACTACCACCGATCAACTCGGCTTAACTAATTTAAAAGTTGAATACTGGGTTTAAATAATTCATAACTTAACCATTCAAAATTATAATCAAATAATAAATTTTATTAATTATGTATTTAAATTAATAGTTTGTATTTTATCATTAACTTTATTTTTAAATTATTAATTATAAAATATTATCATATATAAAAGTTAAATCATTTGAATTGATAGATTAATTCTAGTTGTGTTTGGATGAATTAAAATGTAATGATTATAAATAAGTTCTATGGATGAAAAATGAGAACCGTAGATATAAAATATATTTNTTTAATAATAAAGATAATTAAAAAATATTAGTTTTAAAAATATAATGAAATAATTAATAATTATATTAATAACTTAATTTTAAATTAAGGGTTATTATTTAAAACTAAAAATTGAATAAGAAAAGTTAAAAAAAACGACCAAAAAAAAAGGCTGCAACAGCAGCATTTAATGCTGCTGTTGCGCCCGTGAATGTGCACAACGGCAGGGAAGAACCACTGCTTCCTGCTAAAAGCAGGAACCGGTGGTAAGAACCCCGGGTCACGTGACCCGGGGTTCTTCCATGGTGTCCGGTTCTTCCAAACGTCTTGTCGTTTGGAGAACCGGACTGGAACCGGAGCTGGTTCTGGCTCCGATTCCGTTTCCAAACGCACCAGTAGAGAACTCCCACTACTACCCGACCGATCAACTCGGCTTAACTAATTTAAAAGTTGAATACTGGGTTTAAATAATTCATAACTTAACCATTCAAAATTATAATCAAATAATAAATTTTATTAATTATGTATTTAAATTAATAGTTTGTATTTTATCATTAACTTTATTTTTAAATTATTAATTATAAAATATTATCATATATAAAAGTTAAATCTAAGAATTGAAACCTAAAAAAGTGGCCCAAGTCCGACCTAACTCAAGTATTGTTTTGATATTTTAGTGGATTACTTTTTTTTCCTTTTATAGTTTGTTCCAACCCTACTGGATATCCAAACTACATATGAAAACTTGTGTGTACTCATATCGTGCTCGTGCTAGCCAGCTCGTGTTTGACAGTGTTCGTGCTCGCGCCCGTGTCGTGCGCGAAAAAAGCGTGTCGTGTCGTGCCATGAAAATTGGCATACGGACGGCTCGACCCAGCCCGCGTCGAATTCGTTCGTGCCGATCGTGTCGTGCCGTGCTAGATCGGATTACTATTTTTTTTTATTTTTTGAAATTGTAGTTAGGTTTTAAAAACAATTTAATTCTATATATAAAAAAGTTTATACGTTATGTCATATAATGTAATATGTATTATAAATAGATAAATTAGTAACTAAATAAATAGTATATATTATTATTATATTAATATGTTATATATATATATATATAGTATAGAAGAAGATGCATTAAAATATTTATTATATAGGTTACCTCCAAAATATATTGGAGGTGAGATTTAAACCCGGGTTAAAAATATAGATGAGCATCTTCTCTACCAAAATTTTGTTTGAATAGTATGTGTCTATAATACAAATATATATTTATATATGATCGTGTCTAATCGTGTCGGGTTGGGCGGGCTCGTGTTCATCGGGCCTATGCCAGGCCGAGCCAAAAACTCCGAAGAGGCGGCCCGACCCAACCCAACCCGAGCACAACCCTAGGGGACGTGTTGAGCCGGGCCAGCATGCCAAAATGGCATGCCGGCACCGGGCCGAGCCAGCTGGCCCGGCCCGGTGTCCATCTCTAATCCAAACTCATCGACCAAAACCCTAGTTTTATGTTCGTCCTCCTCTTTTGCTCTATCTCAAGCCTCCTCTCGTTCTCAGTGATTTGTTGAGATTGGGAAACAATTGTGCTCAAGTGAATGAATGCAATTAAATTTTACATTAAAATAAAATAAAATTGTATTTATATTTGTTTAATACAAAATTATTTTAGTAATAAAAGTTGAAATTCGGAGGGATAAGGTGATCATATGTTTAATAAAATATTTTACTTTTTGCAACATTGTTGATAAAAGAAAACTTATATGATTTTGAGAAAATTAAAGAATCTCAGAAATTATAAGATAAATGAGCAATATATCCATATTTTGAAGTTCTTTCTTTATACATAACAAATTGTAATATNTATATATATATATATTAGTTTAAAAATCTTCTCTCACTTAGATATACATTATTGATCAATTAATGTTGACAAAGGTGTTCATAAAAGTCGGCAGTTGATTCTTTTATGGCCTATGAGATACATTGCAATCACATGAGTGAATATTTTATTGCTAAATTATGTTCAAACGATAGCTTGAAACTTTGAAAGTAATCCCTCCACCTCTATTAAAAAGCAGCCATTATCCCCTCCCAAAAAAAAAAACACAACAAAAATTTAAAACAAATATGATTAAATTATGATAGAAAATTTTTCCTTAATTATGATATTCTTGTAATGTCCTGAAAATACATCACATCACGCGAATGAACCGATATTCACCATGTGCTCGGAGAAGTTTCCGAGATGCTACATGATAATAACCCAACTGATAAATATGGTCAACATATAGAAAACTAGAATATGACAAAAGACAAAAATCGACATGGAATAAAACTCAATGGAAGGCATATAAGATTGACATAAATGAAGACAACGAGAGACAATGAACTTGATCAATAGAAGATAAAATTCATAAATTTGACATGAAACTTGACTAAGATACTTTATTCGTAAAAGTTACTAAATATTGATTTGAAATACATAATCTTGTCCAAAGACGATACATAATTGTGGTACAACATAATCAAAAGACAAGATAATAATATAAAAAAAACTCATCCATGTGCGTCAACCATCATGAGCTACACCATCATCATAAGTGCCATCGTCATTTTTTCTCACCTGAAAGATCCAGAAGAGGGGGACATTCATTCCGTTAGAATATGTAAGGATCGAATAATATGTGAATCGTATCACCCCTACATGTCATGCACATAAAATATCATAAACATAGATCATATTATAGGGTGTTAATCCAATCTTATGATGAACAATGATAATTCATCATTTCTTCACTTTAGCTTCTTAGTCAATTATACTTATTAACTTAACTTTAAATCTATCTTTCATCTTTCTTTCTTATCTTGTTTATGCATTATTATAACAAATCTTTAATTCGATCATCTAGACTTTATTTTACTCAACATCATCGATATAATATATTATGTACTTAGCATTATTAATATAAGGCATGATTATACATGAATATTATACTTAGCATTGACTTTTAATGCTTATAATTTCTTTACTTTAACTTCATCATTCATGTTTCTTTCTTAATCTTTTAGGGTCAATTTGGTTCAACAATCATTAAGGCGAAGAGAAGGTAATTGAGGAAAAGGAAAACTAGAGAATAAGTAATGGAAAATAAATGAGGTAAATGAGTTAACCTTGTTTGGATAGCATAACTAAAGGGAAGAAAAGGGAATGATAATTTTTTGTCGGACAAAAATGTCCTAATGTATTTTTTTATAGATTTAATTATATGTGACTAAAATTGAAAACATGTTTTAAATATTTTTCCCTCTTTTACACCCCAATTCGAAGTTGAAAGAAAAATAGACTTTTCAATAGGAATGGAGGGGACATTCTCCTTCATTACACTCCATTAAAAATGCAACTGAGATTAATAGTTAACCTCCTTTTACTTATCCTCGTTTACCCTCCTTTCACCTCCAAGCAAAGAAGCCCTTATTGATTTTTTTCATTATGTGACATCTTAGAAGTTAATCTTTTAACTTCTCATAAGTTATCTCCGCTTCACATGTCTTTTTTATTATCTTATCTTGATTAAGTGTTATCAACACATTTTTTTCTTTAGGTTGATTAGACTAAGGATGCACTTTGCACTGTTCATATTGTAATTTTTAGGACATGAGAAACTTACACACCTATTAAGGTGTGAGACTTAGTTTTTTGTGAAGCTCACACACTATTTTTTGGTGTTAGACTTAACTTTCTCATCTTTTAGGTATGTTTAAATTTGTCTTAATCCATCTTTTAATTAGAGTACATCATTTATCAATATAAGCATCACATTAAAAATTATTCACAATCTAATTACGACTAAGCATGCACAGTGTATCTAAGTTATCATCAAACATCATATAATCAAACGTCACACAAAAATGGTCTTTAACAATTCTTAGATGGGCATAAAAAGAACTAAACCTCTAACACACTTCATGAAATAGTGAGCATAGGGAAGTTTAGGCTTCGAAGGATAAAAAAAATATTTTATACGTAAGTAATGGGTGGCCCATACTAAATAATACGATATGTCCGTATGGGACAATATAATCGTATCGACCAATACGACCTACATGTATTGACCAATGCATCTGCATTGGTCAATAGAGGGCACAAACCATTTCGCTTGTATCATTCTCGTTGAGTCAATTTCGGGAGACTTGTACTAGCTAATACGTCCATTTAGGGAAACTCTTTCCCCTTTTCCCATATCCATTTGTCCTCATTTCGTCCTAGGTTCATGCAAAAATTGTTCTAGATCATTTCATCCAAAATTTTACATGAAATGAAGCATGAAACATCAATTATTATGAAGACATGTACATATGAGTAAATCTAAATTCAGTCAAATATGCGTATCAAACACATAGCATGAATTTTACATATTCTTGCTCATAAGAATACTAATCTAACTTTGTAGAGTTCTTACATCTTCCTTCTCTTTTTGAAAATGAATCAACATGATTCAAAGCCAAACAACTTAAGAAATGATAGAGAAGAGAATCCCCCATACTTACCTCTTAATATATCTTTTACTTCAAACAATTTTCTTCTCTTAATGTCTTCTTCTTCCTCTTTCTTGACTTATTCTCTCTTCTAAATCTCTTCTTCACCTCCCACAACATGAAGAGTGAACTAGTGTGCTTTTTTGGTGTACTTGATGATTATAACAATGTTAACAAGGAATAATTTCGAAAGGGAGAAGATAGAAACAAAGGGAGACATTTAGGCCCTATTTGATAGATAAGAAAGATGAGAATTAGAGAGAATATTCTTGTTTTCGTTCTCCTGAAAGGAATAAAGGTGAAATATTCTTGTTGTGTTATCCTTGCAAGGTGTTTAGTTGATTTATTAGTATTGTAATGATTAAACTAGTTAGTATTCCAATGATATTATTAAATATACCATTTTACTATATTTTTTATTAAATATAATTAACTATTTATTGACATTATTAATTGCAAACAATTAATTAATATATTTCTAATTATTGAGTTAAATAATGATAAAAACTATTAATGCTAATTTTAAATATACAAATTAATATGTTTCTAATAATATATAATTAGTTTTTATTTTATTGTTAATAAAATATTAAGTACTAAAGAATTATAATATTATATTAATTAACTAATACTGCAATGACTAGTTACTTAATTTTCACTATTCTATTTCAATAATATATTATTTCCAAATAATATAATAATATAATAATTAACTAATACGTAAAACTATTGATATCAAAATATTTATAATATTATATTTTATTATTAATATTATATTTTGTGAAGAATTTAATTAACTGTAAAAAAAATATTAATTATAAATAATTATACATTTATTAAAATAAAATACTTTAATATAATATATTTTAGAAGAAAGAAAGGAACAAACAAATTGTTCTTGCCAATCACAAGAATAATTTGTTCTTGAGTTGGTAATTAAAAAAAAGATGATTTTACAATAATTAAAATAATTTTAAAAATAAGTAAAATTTATTATTCTTAGGATGTTTGAATGAAAATATAAGAATAAAATGTTTATTCTTAATTTTACTAAACGGATCCTTATAATCGATACTCCTATTTTCGTTCTAAGCATATTATTCACCCTTTTTTTATGTATACTCAGATTGCACTAGTTACTCTAGAAATGTATGAAATACAACGCAATCATTCATCCAATTGCAATCGAGCGGCAACGACGTCGACTTGTGAAGAGAAAAAAAAAAACATACGAAACACGAGAATTGGATATATAAACAAGTTAAGAAGTTGATACTTTATACAGGGGCATAAGTTGAGTAATTTAAACGACATCCTTGGTGATGATTGGCCAGAGAAATTGTAAAGAATTAGTTCTTCCTTGTTTACAATGCATAGATTTTCTAGATTAATTACTGATGAGGGAGTGTTTATTTTTTTCCACTTAAATTATTTGAGCGTGATCGGTATATAACATTTTTTATATCAATTAATCTGAATAACTGCATAAAGTGTTAAAAAATAAATACTTTCTGATTAAAAAAATGAATTCAAAAATTTCAACTTTTTTCTGTAACATTTCATCTTTTATAAATAAAAAAATTGTATAAAAGAATACCTGTAATATAATACACATTAGCTAATTCACATACATACATATATTGATTTATCTCAGACACAACTAAATCTATTGCATGTTCCTCTCTGGATCCGATCATATCTAGGCAAAGGTGCTGACCTTGCAAATGATCAAATCTAAGCAAGTGCTCCTGGCTGCATTTTGGTCAAGATCCAACGCAGACCAACTGGACAGGAAAAGTCAACCCCTCTGGCAGCAGCCCTAAGTTTACTCTTTCAACTTTATTTTTACCGTTGAATGCTGTGAATGCCCCTCAAGTAAAGTTTTAGTCAAAATTTTAGCATAATAATCGCATTCCTGATTCTAACCACCGTTCAGTAATAATTTGACGAGGACGATGAGAGAGAAAGGGAGTTCATTCTCTTCTCTCTCTCACACAGACAAAGTTACCACGAAGGAAAGTTAGAGTAATTTTCAAATTTGGTACCTCATCTTTCACAAGATCCCAAATTGGTACCCTAACTTCATTTTGTAACTAATTGGTACTCCAACTATATAGTTATTTCAGAATTGGTACCCCTTGTATATTATAATACATTTTTATTGATGTATCAACCACATCATATATTTTAATGAATAATTTATTAAGATTATAACCAAATCAGCTGAATAAAAATTAATACCTTTGACTTAAAAGAATTGTAGATATAAAATAATAATAAATAGTAGTCAAAAGTAATTTTTTTATATAAATA
>LTAE01005823.1:0-27267 GCA_001647135.1 Pontederia paniculata | reverse complement strand
CTGACGGGTGTCCGACACCCGTCAGAAATTTCTGACGGGTGTCGGACACCCGTCAGAATATTCTGACGGGTGGAGGACACCCGTCAGAAATTGTTCTGACGGGTGCCCTCCACCCGTCAGAACACTTTGCCCCGTGACAAGTCACGGGGCAAAGTTCACGGGGGCCCGCCCCGTGAACTTCATCGTTTCTGACGGGTGCTCGAGCACCCGTCAGAAGTTTTCTGACGGGTGCTCGGGCACCCGTCAGAAGTTTTCTGACGGGTGCTCGGGCACCCGTCAGAACATTTCTGACGGGCGCAGAGGATTTTTATCCCCCCTTAGAAATTCTGACGGGTGTTTTTACCCCTCAGAATTTCTGAAGGGTGATTATTCCCTCAGAAATATCACTAAGTATTTCTGAGAGAATTAATTCCCTCAGAAATTTCGGTCAGAAAAACGCAGTTTTCTTGTAGTGAAAGAATATAGGTAATACCTATCTTTAAAAATAATTAAGAATATAAATAGAAAAATACTATTTTTTAAAAAAGTTTATTTTTTTAAATTATTGATAGTACATATAATATTTAATATTAGAGTCATACAATTTAAGTTCAAATCTCATCGTATGTGTTGCAACTGTATAACTTGTGTAATAATTCAAATAAAGTATCGAAGATAGTATAAGATATTGTTAAGATCGAAGGATCAATGATGTTGCCTAATAATCAGTGAACTATTCGAGTCTTCGAACACTACAACACATATTCAAAAAATGGTTAGTGTAAGTGCTTTTCCTTTTAAAAAAAAAACTTGTGTCTAGTATATTGTTTCCCTTCTATTCAAAACTCTTATTTCCTCTCAATGTGTCAACTTCTATAATGGCCACAACTACTTAAAATCATGATTATAAATTGGTAATCTATATTTAGAGAACATATCTCCATGACGCTCAATTCGAAAGTATATTCCAAAAATGACTTAAAAGCATTCTCTGGTATATACTCGCGTTGGTTTCTTAAGTTGAATGATCACCTGAGTTTTTTTTGTTCTCTCATTTTTTATATATTCTTTACAATGATTAACTAATTTATCCTTTTTTTTAGTAGTACATGGGCAATAAATACTCCATTGACGTGCAAACATTCAAATAAAGTTAATTCTGAAAGTGTTCCCAAATATTTTTGCTTCGAATTAGATTTAAAAAAATTCAAGATAACCTAAGTTTTATTTATTATAAAAAGAAAAAAAAAGTATAGCGTATTTTTATAAAAAATATCGATACTTTCTGTACAAATGAATATTAATTAAAATATTTTATAAAAAAATATCGTTACTTTTTTATATACTGCACGCATTATATTAAAAATGTGTTACACACTCCTTACCCTTTATAAAAAAAATATATTTTAATAAAATTTCAGTTTGACTACCTTCAATTTACTCTTTATCAGTAAAAAAACACGTGGATTAAAATACTCAAGTTCAATTATTTTTAGTACACTTATAATATGTTTTATTATTTTTATTAAACTTCATGAGTTGGAGAAAAATTACAAAGTCAAATATCCGCACAAAATTTCTATGCGGAAGGCATTATTCCTTCCTTTTCAAATACCGGTGCCTATGGGGCCATAAATTAAACCTTCGCGCCACAACCATTAAAAAAACCTCATTAAATAAATAATAATAATAAACAAATAAATACATATAATAGGAAAAAAAATGGAGAAGAACTCAATTCGTTTAAATTTGTTTTTTTTCTCATCCTTTCGATTTCTTTCCCGTGAAAAGAGGGAATAAAAAGTTCTGCAACGTCTTTCTCGTTCGATTTCTTCTCCCTCTCCCTCCATTTTTTTTGTCTCCCTTCCTTTGACCCCCTTCGCTTCCTGGTTTCTTGCCTAAATCTTCTGATCGAGCGATTCGTCTTTGCCAATTCCATCGGAAGCTTGCACGATTCAGGAACCCAATCTGTTTTTTTTTCTTTTCTTCTTTTTGCATCCTTTTTTTTTCTTTCTTGGATCGAATTGATGGATTCGGCGACCTAAGTTTCTTTCCGATGCTTGACAAATTTGAATTGTTGTGTTCTTGCGCTTTTCTCGTTTGAATCAATGTCAAATCGAGAATGAGATAGAAATCTTTCAGGTTTCTTGACAAGAAAAAAGAAAAATTGTTGACGTGCGACGAGGTTTGAAGGTTAAGATGTCGAAGGTAGTTCATGAAGGTTGGATGGTGCGGTACGGCCGGAGAAAGATCGGCAAATCCTTCATCCATACACGATACTTCGTCCTCGAGACGCAGCTTCTCGCGTACTACAAGAAGAAGCCTGCGGATAACACCAAGGTTCGCTTCTATGCTTGCTATCCGTAGATGTTCTTGATTCAGTGTCCGATCTGTAACGCTGAATGTGGAATAATTTGTGATGTTCTTTGATCTTTTTTTGAATTTTCCGCTGGGGAGAGCGCAATGGGGTTGATTAGTTCATATTAGTTCGATTGATCCAGTTTTAGCAGCTAACTTTTGGCTGAATCCCAACGGGTCCGAGTTCATGTTTTTGGATTTGTGCAGGTTGTTCCTCTCAACAGTCTGGTTATAGATGGGAATTGCAGGGTTGAGGACAAAGGCGTGAAAGCACATCATGGTCACGTAAGTTTGTTGCTATGTAGTACAGCCATCCAAAGCTATTGTCTAATGAAGCGGTGTCCACTTGTTCAGTTTAAATATCAGATGATGGTGACCTTATATCTAATAGCAGCTGTGGATTTTGAGTACTTATATTTATATTTTTTTAGGTGGTTGAGTAGTTTTTTATTTGTATATCTTATTGCTATGGTTTCATTGCAGATGGTATATGTTTTATGTGTGTACAACAAGAAGGAGACTCATAATCATATCACTGTAAGTATTTATATTAGGACTCCTGTTCTGTTTTTTTTGTTTACTGGTAGTTTGAGTTTTCCAGTCAGAAAAATTGACTAGATAGTTAATCAGCTGTAACTAAATTACAGTTGGTATCTTGATTTCCAGCTTTACTAGAGCTGCATGGAAAAATGTGTCATTCACTATTTCTTTCTATTGCCAACAGTAATTCTTAGCTAACTTTTGCTAGATGGTAGATGCTGCAAGGAAAATTTGTTTAACAATTGCCTCTGTTTTGAATCAGATGGGAGCATTAGACATCCAGGAAGCCCTTGTCTGGAAAGAGAAGATTGAGCATGTCATCGATCAGGTGGAGTTTATGTACTATGCTATTTAAACCATGTTGTTACATACTACCTACAAAATTAAATGGATCTATAGATGGAACACTGTTATCCTGTGCATGGTAGATAATATTTATCTTGATGATCTTTAAGCATTAGGCCTCTTGTTTCTTAATTTTTTTATTCTACTTGATTTATCAATTGGATCACGATCTTCGTTAATTGTCTTCAACTTATAAGTATTCTGACAACGCCAAACAATCAGCACGTTTCTATCCACATTTATTCACAGCTGACAAATGTGCTAGTCATATTAGAAATAGATACAAAACTACCATGGTGGCATTGGTTCCATTTTGTTGGATATCTCATATGTGACACAATTACAAATTTTGCAGGAAATTTAGACATTTTTCTATCTAGTTATGAAACTAGCACTTTCTTTGTTATAAAAAAATTAGAACTATCTTTCTTAAATATCAAAGGTTGGTCAGATCCTACTCATTAATTCCTCTTTGTTTTTCTTATACATCATCTTGGCAACTGCCATTTCCCTGTTTGTAAACTTAACAGCTCATAAATATTTAATAGGAAGCCTTCATTTTTAATCTTTTTTTCTATTTGTGCCTACTGTGGATGAAGAACTAGTAACCACATTGAAGCCTTGACTTCAAAATCTTGTGCATTTTATCAGAGATTGAAAGAGAAAACAGAATTAGTCGTTCATGCCAATAAATTATACATTTATAATAGACTGCAAGGCAATGAATTATGAATAATGAGATGTAGGGAATACAAGTGCGTTATGTCAGAATCAGTTATAATGTACGGGAAACAATTTTGTAAATCAGTTGAATTTTTATATTTCAAAATCTTCTGTGCACAAACCTACCATCTTTTCCTTCGTATCATTTCATTTTAACCACATTTTATTCTTTTGGTTTAGATTTTTTAATTAACCACAGATCTTTCTCAATCTGACAGTAAGCTACTTTTCCAGCAGCATGCCTTGTTGAGTGCTAATGATAATAAGACCTCAGCTCCATCTGTTGTTGGCATGGATAACGATGGAAATGCATCCTCATCTGACCAGGAAAGCCAGTAAGCAGCATTTGATAAAACCTATTGAAAAACATCAATTGCAACATACTAGGGAATTGTAGTATCAGTCGAAATTTGCTTCTTTCTTAAAATGAATTCTAAAGTGGGAAAATAATCTTGTGATAAAGTATAATGTTATTGGTGCTCATACTTCATTTGATTCTTGACCTAACTTCTACATTTCTGTAAGGGGTTTAAATGGACATGATCACATGATGCTTTTGATTATATCTGATGGAAAATCTCTTGCGACCATTTTGCAAATGCTATTTTACTTGGTCATGTACCACCTGACTGCTTGTTTAATCAGTGCATGAAATCAAAATATTTGTCTAGAAAATTTCTGATCCCAGAATATGTCATCATTAGAGAATTATGTATGGAAACTAAAATGAGCAATATTTGGGTTGCACAAGACAATTGGAAGGATTTTCTTGATCTTATTGACGATTTCAGTCTCCTTGTCATTCATCCTTGGATGTTTTATTACAGTGTTATTTTCCTCTTGAACAAAACCACCTCATGTGCAAACATTTTGTGGCTTTTCAATACTCCCTTGCTCTCTGTGTCTCAATATTTCTTTTGATAGACTTATGTCTCAATATTTTACATCTGTTCTCTTTTACCTTGAAATTCTTTGTAGGGGTAGTCCTGAAGAGGAAGATAACAATCCCACTTTGATACGGGAAACGACAGTTGGAAATGGTCTTGACTCACATGAACTTTAAATTACATGTCAAATCCTACATGTTCATATTATGATCCCAGGCTATGACTATAACTGTAACTCGAACAGGTCCTCCTGATTCAGTACTTGACTGGACCAATGAACCTGAAATAGGATTGTCAAACCAGACAAATACCAACGAATTTTTTCCTAGAAAGCGTTGGCGGCTAGTCAGATGCCAGAATGGCAAGTTTTCTCTTATTTGTGTACCATTTTCAAACTAAATTAGTACTGACAGTTGAATTAGTAGAATATCCAAATATCTACTTAAACTGTTGGATTATATAAAATTTTCTACTTTTGATGACTTACAGGGCTTCGCATTTTTGAAGAATTGGTAGGAGTGGACTATCTTGTATGTTATAATATTAACCTGTGGGCAAATATGCTAATAACATAGTTTATGTCCAATCCTGGAAAGTTTAATTCTGCTCGTGTTATATACAGCCAAGAAGTTGTACAAAGGCAATGAAAGCTGTTGGTGTTGTGGATGCATCATGTGAAGCGGTGTTTGAACTTGTGATGAGTATGGATAGCACACGTTTTGAGTGAGTTTCTACTTTTGATAAATCTACTGCAAGTCCTTGCTTTTAATTTTTTTCATATATTCATTATAATATTTCTCCATAGGTGGGATTGCAGCTTTCAGTATGGAAGCTTAGTGGATGAGGTTGATGGACATACAGCTATTGTATATCATAGACTGCAGCTGGAGTGGTTTTCAATGTACTGTATTGCAGCTTGAAGTAGTAAATAGTTCCTTTAATTTCAGAATAACAAGTGATATAATATTTATTATTTTACCACTCAGTGGAGTATAATTTTTAAATATGACACAGAAACCGAGGCTAATTCCTTTCATACAATATTACATGGCTAATTCTTTTGTGCTATCTAATGTATTGTATATTTTTCCATTATGAATCAATATAGGACAAATATTTCTAACTATTTCATATTTACCCATTTTAACACAACATGTCTGTGCAGGTTTGTTTGGCCTCGTGATCTTTGCTACGTGCGCTACTGGCGACGCAATGATGATGGCAGTTATGGTTGTTCTCCAACTCTCTTGTTAATTTAGTATTTTGAGATGCAAAATTAATTTATGTACATTTCCTGCAATGCAGTTGTACTATTTCGATCTCGTGATCATCCGCATTGTACTCCACAGAAAACATTTGTCAGAGCTCACATAGAAAGTATAATTCCTTCTCCTTCTACTTATTCCTTTTTCTTTAAGAGTATATTAGTTGAGATTCCTTTTTCACTCTCTTTGTTCTCGTTTCAGGTGGTGGATTCAAGATATCACCTCTAAAGTCTTCCAAGGGGAAATCACGGACTCAAGTCCAGCACCTTATGCAAATTGACTTGAAGGGGTGGCTTGTGGGCTATTTTCCTTCATTTCAGCAACATTGTTTACTTCAGATGTTGAACAGTGTTGCAGGTAGCAACCTTGTTACCGATGCTTTTACTGATGCATATTTGTCTAGCAGCATTAAGTTCACTTAATGTGCTTCCTTTTCATGCATGTTTAAGTGCCTCCTTATGACTTTTTCCCTTACATAATGTTCTTCTGTGCAAAACGAATCTGCTCAGGACTATCGGAATGCCCAAACTTACTTTTAAGATATCTATCTAATGACATTCATCTCTTAGCATTATATTATTTTATGTGATTAAAAAGAATGGAGATGCCATACAAAAAACTAGTTTCTTTTTCTGTTCAGACATGCTCTTGTGGGCTTTAGTCATCATGTGTTTCTTTTTATATGAAAAACACAGATTTAAAGTGGAGAATTCGAAAAGTATTTTGGTTCTATGTGTAGTCATGTGCAACTTTGCTGTTCAAATAGGCACCTAGTGTTGCAAGTTTCAGTAATCTACTTATGCATTCTACATCTTTGGTGGATGCTAGAACATATCTCATTCTAGTATCACTGCTACTTAAGACTCATGAAAGCCCCAAAATTTGTCCACTTGCCAGGAATGCGTGAATTCTTTTCTCAAACAGATGAAATTAAAACAGTAAGAAGGATACCAGTAATGGCAACAGTTCCATTAACTTCTGTTTCGACCAAGAAGGATCCTAAGCCTGAAAAATATGCTAGCCGGGTGGCTCATAGTAGGAAAGACTCTATGATGATAGATTACTCTGAGGAGGATGAGGACAATCAGGTTCCTGAGCCTGAAGACCAGGTTAATGAAAAAAGTAACTTTTTCTTTATGCATAATTGTTTTGTTTACTTATGGATTTGTTCTTTCTGCAGACACATTCAGAAAAAGCCGGAGACAACATTAAACAAACAGGTACAGTGTCTCTGTTGTTTAATCTAAAGAAATAATTTTCTATAATGCTGCTGAACTAAATTGTTTTTACTATACACTTTGCATTATAGAAGTTCTAGATGAGAAGCCACTAGGTGATGCTGACTTGGCCTGCTTCTCTGGCATCTTATGCCGGGATGACAATGAAAATGGCCGCAATTGTTGGAGAGTTCCTGATGGAAACAACTTCAAAGTTCGAGGAGAAAATTATGCACGTGATAAAACTAAGGTTTGTGTGCGATTTAAGGTTTTGATTATGGTATGGTATTCCTTGTTTCAATTTTGCAAAGTAGCGTTAAACATATTCGCCTTTTCACTTCAGGTACCTGCAGGGAAGTATCTTATGGAACTTGTAGCAGTTGATTGGCTGAAGGGAACCAAGAGGTTAGATCATGTTGCTCGTCGACCTGGCTGTGCAGCCCAGGTGCGCCAACTAATAAACTCCACATTAATTATTTTGATCCATTCATGGGTCTGGTTGTGCCCTCTAATAGCAATATGATTCAGTCTCAGTTGAGCAATTCATGAGAAAATATTTTAATGCATATATTGTACTGCAAATATTCGCACTTCTCTGTAAAGCTTCCTATTGTACAGTAGAAACTTTCCATCTTATTGATTCTTTTCTCTTACACCTGGAGAATTATCTAATGAACTTTGATTTGTGATGTGACAATTTTTAACTGGAGGCCTGTTCTTGACATAGGTTGCTGCCGAGAAAGGGTTATTCTCTTTGGTCATCAATATGCAAGTAAGTTCCTAGGACCTTTCATTCTAATCTGCTATTTTTCTCAACAAAAAAAAGAAAACCTGCTACTTCTCTGTGACTTCTTAATTCTCCATTAACTCTGCTAGAAATCTAAGTTGCATCTGTATGCCCATGCAAAGTTTAGCAGTCCTTCAAGATGAACAAATATTTCCATAATCATATTTTCCAGTTGTACGTGCATATGAATTTTATCTATGGCATTGCATGCTAATCCTGTCAGACTAATTGATCTGTTACATCATTGTAGATTCCAGGGTCAACACACTACAGTATGGTCTTTTATTATGTGATGGGACAACTTTCACAAGGATCCTTGTTGCAGCAGTTTGTTGATGGTGATGACGAGTTTCGCAACAGTAGACTCAAGCTCATCCCATCTGTCCATAAAGTATCCATCTTTTTTCTCGAAAATATGCTTACAGCCTTCTGCTTAGCTATCTGATGCTTTTGTCTACATAAATTCTTAAGATTATAAAAGTATATAATCTAATTATGCAGGGTTCGTGGATTGTGCGCCAAAGTGTTGGAAGCACCCCTTGTTTGTTAGGCAGAGCCCTTGATTGTACCTATATTCATGGAGAGAAGTACCTGGAAGTATGTAACCATTATGCATGGTCATAACTTCATTTGCATTTGCACTAGCAATTTTTGATGGATTAATTGAAAAGGAAGCATAAACTAGAAGGATTACAACTTCAATCTTCCAGATGTCTTACTTGTACAATTTTCTACAGATAGAAGTTGATATCGGCTCTTCTGCAGTGGCTAATGGAGTTTTGGGACTTGTATTGGGTGTAATTTCATCTTTGATAGTTGACATTGCATTTCTTGTACAGGTAACTCATTCTAACTTCATTCACCGAAATGCTTATTCTAATTTTACAACATTGGTGAGACGTAATACCTTTTCTCTAGCAAGTTATAGATTGACCTAATTGGATCCCGGGAATAGCTACCTCGTTGACAGTTAAACTCATAACCTGCTACAAATCTTTTATATGGTTTTGCTTGCATGTGATTTCGTGCGATAGCTAATTTCTCAAGCATCTCTAGTGAGTTAGTTGAGAAAAGATGAAACATTTTAATGAACTTCTCATTCTGTTATGTTAATTTCAACCTTTGTCCTTGCTATTGATGTGTCATGTATAGAAATTAGTAAGGCACTAATAACACAAGGTTCCTCTCTCCAAAAGAGTCTCAGACCATGGCCTCGTACTGTATGTGGCTCATAGCTTAATCTTCTGTACATCTGAGTTTGTGGTTAAAATGAATACTCAATACAGTCATTATATTTTTGGTGAAACGAAAGAGGATCTTATGATGGTTTTTCTAGCACTATATCGTCTCAAAAATTGATATCCGAATTATGTGATTGATGTGTACCTGCAGGCAGTTACCGACAATGAGCTCCCGGAGCGGCTTATTGGCGCAGTTCGAGTGTCACATGTTGAGCTCTCTTCTGCTATTGTCGCGGAGCTTGATGATGCTCCTACTGCGTGAGGTGTAGATTGTATTCGTTCTTTCTCTTTCAGGTCTTCTCTTTCTCTTCTTTTTCAAATTGTTGGCTGCGAGCTTGTTGTATTTGCATACAGCTCCGCCTCATCATTTTTTTGTTCAGTTTATCTGAACTGAACTCATCATGTCATTCATACCCAATAATCTTTGTTAGATTTAGCTTTTTGTAATCTGTTCAGAACTGATTGCCATCTCCTTACCGCTGGGTTCTTTGTCTGACAGTTGAAGAACCTGTTATTTTTCCTTGTACTTTGTCATCTCACCTGTAATTAGCACAGCGATTGAGCTGATGATAAACGATCTCAACTGTAAAGCAAAGCAAAAACATAGTTACTACATTTGTTTATGTCCTCTTTTCCTTTTTTCTTATTTATATTTTCACACGAACTGTTCATCAGTCATCACCAAATATGACAATGTCATCACTTTTTTTTTCTTGTTTTTTTAATCTCCTTTCTATTGTGCAATTGATACTTCTCTGTCGCCGTGGTTCTCGAGCGCGAACTCAATCCGGGGCCTATGACGCCTGATTGGACCGCTCTGATGAATATGAAAGAAAAATAATTTTAAGAATATTAAAAAAAGAGATAAATGATCGGAAAAAAAAGATGTTTACTTTAAAGAGAAGTTCATTTGAGAATTCTTTTCATCAAGGCATGTTGAGCCTAAAAATATGAATATAAAAAAATAAATATTACTTTGACCACATTATTAGTTATTTTCATGTTGACTGCGCAAAAATGTAATATTTGTATCAAAATGGCATCTTAATTGTCAAACGCACACTTGAGGATGAAAAGGATTATCTTTTTTTTTTTTGGGGGGTCGATAGGATAATCTTTTATTTGATAACATTTAAGGCGGTTGATAAATTATTTAACATAAAATCATAGAAATATATATTCGTATAAAGCGGCGTCTCACTTGTCAAATGTTTCAATCAACATCTTGGATAAAGACGCAATTGTTGATTCCATGGTCTCAATCTACGGCCCGTCAAGCACTTTAGCTAACATCCCAAATTCCAAAGGCCGTTTGGTATGAGAATAAAAAAATAAAAAATACTAAAAATATTCATATTAATTAACATTAATCTTTATTTTATTATTAATAAAATATTAGCTATTAAATAATTATTATATTAAATAACTAATATTATAATGACTAGCTAATTAACATGTCACACTATTCTATTTTCAATAATATATATTATTACCAAATAATGAGATAATATAATAATTAATTAATATGTAAAATTGTTAATATCAAAATTTATAATATTATATTTTTATTATTAATGTTATACTTTGTGAAAAAATAATTAATGTAAAAAATATTAATTTGTAAATAATTATATATTTATTAAGATAAAATAATTTAATAAAATATGTTTAAAGAAAAAAAAGGAACAAACAAATTGTTCTTGCCAATGGCATGAACAATTTGTTGTGATTTCACGGAAATTAATGTGAATTTAAAATCTAGTAAAAAAGTATTATTCTTGAGTTGTTTGAGTAAAAAAACAAAAACAAGATGATTATTTTCACCTTATACCAAACATGATCAAAATGTCCTTAGAAAAATACTGAGAACTTATATTTTTATTTAATATTTCACTAATTATATAACGCTCCTAAAAATATACTTCATCACCCGATAATATATCCTCTTGAAGATATTATGAATCTGATTTCTTTTGACTTATTTTGACCAATTGTCAAGTCATCATATAAAAGCAACATTTTCAACTAAATATTATTTCAATTAAAGAAAATAAAAATATATTATATGAGTTCAAAGAAAATATTAAAATCAAATAAAGGGTGTTCTTTCTTCTCTACTACATGACTATCAGGCTTGACCATGACTTATTTTATGTACATAGTAGATCATCACGAACAACATAATCATCAGTGCCATCAATATATATTAAGAATCTAGATTACCTATAAAATTGATTCGCAAGAAAAAAACCTCCCGTAAATTATGATGCCTAATATGTAAAGATCATATAGGAATTGCAACTATCAAGAATTAACATTGTAATAAAATATATTTTTTAATCTCTAATAGCAAAGACAAATAAGTTATCAATGAAAATATTAGTTTCCAATTTCTTCTAGAATCCTCATTCTATCAGTATTGTTTATCTTACTTCTCATGTCATTATTTAACAATGACAAAAATATCAATTGCATCCATATATTATGATGTCCATAATCATAGTATCAATATGTTCATTTCCAATTCATTATTCCATTTACGCATCTTTTCTATTTATGTGATCTTAGGTCATCTTTTATATAAAACAATAATAAGTAATTACCAGTGCATAAGTAAATCCTGACACAAATATGACTTATTAGGTCATGGAATCTCTTTATGACCCAAATAAGATCTCTTGAACAATAGCTCACAAGGGACTCAGTGGTTCTCGAAGGAACCTAGTTAATAATATGGATAAATTTCTCAATTCATCGGGGTCATGCTCTTCATGCATAAATTTAAGCGCAATCATTAACAACTTTTACTTCTTACTACTTGCTAGACTAGGTTCACATGAGAGTCCACTAGTCCTACCTCAATAAAGTTTAGAAAATCAATCATACACAATATCATGCAATTAAGAACACATATTTAACTAAGTCTTGACACTTGTATGACTTGTTAGGCCATGGAATCTCTTTATGACCCAAATAAGATCTCTTGAACAGTAGCCCACAAGGGATTCAGTGGTTCTCGAAGGAACCTAGTTAATAGTATGGATAAATTCCTTAGTCCATCAAGATCATGCTCTTCATGCATAAATTCAAGCACAATCATTAACATCTTTTATTTCTTATTACTTGCTAGACTAGGTTCACATGAGAGTCCACTAGTTTTACCTCAATCAAGTTTAGACAATCAATCATACACAACATTATGCAATTAGGAACACGGCATGTGTCATCTGTGACATGACCCATGTTGCCTTCCATTAGGTAGTGTTCATTGGTCAAGCACAACCATTTTCGAGGCAGTGCAAACCATTTTCCAGTGGGAATGCGGACCAGGTTGGGGCCGATACAATCCGTTTTGATTCTAGGGTTTCCTTTATCATTTTTCTTTTGGAAAAAACATGGGTCGTGTCAATGATCGACACTACCCATTTCTTATTTTTATTATAGGATCCATAGAGTGTGGACAATGTCCATGAGGCACACTAACTGTTTCGCTCAACGTGGGTGTGTTCAGTCGGAGGAAACAATCGTACCACGGGTTGGCATGGTTGGCTATGGGATGCGGACTGTGTCAAATAGACACGCGATCCATTTTGTACCGAAGGACATGAACGTGTCGGAGGTCGACACGGTCTGTCATCAGCGTCATTCACGCAGCAGCCGAAGATGCGGTTGCATTATGGAGGAGTGGCTCGTGTCCGGAAGGGTTTTATGCATATTCATTATCATCCCGAAGACCATTTGCATATGAAAAAAACCCAAATCACTAGGACCTGGAAAATCTTAATGGCAGAGATTAATAGCAAAGGACCTCGAAAAATACTTTTTAGACCGTCAACATTGATCAATATAAAACTGATAATTGAACATTTTTAATAATCCTAATTAGATACCTTTTTTGCGTTGCAATTATCTCATATTCGTCTCGCATCCTAAATTTCTCTCCTCGTTCCTTCATCCTTAAGCAGTTGTCTTCTCCTTCCTCCGCATGGTGTTGGTCTCCATCAAGCATTCCTAGTGAAACTCTTAAGTATAAAATTTCTAGCAGCGTGATATCACGAAGAGGGAGCAACAATTCTTACCTCAAATCCTTAAAGAGAGAAGAAGAAGAGAGGAGAGAAGAGGGGAGAGAAGACTCGGCAATTATGAATAAAATAGGGCTCAAAATATAATATTTTCGTGGCTAGGTGTTTATATAGAGGATGATTAAGGTTTTAGGGTAATTTAAAATGTAATTAAATTTATAACCCTAATTTAATCAAACTCAAATTCTAACACATAGGCAACACAACCCGTGTTCTCCTTGAACACAACATGTTTTCTGTTGTGCTTCTCACTCCTCCATATCTGAGGCAAACATGGTCCGTGTCCCTTGCGGTCCGTGTCGGTCTCCCCATTGCCGACATTTGGTTGTTCCATTAGGAAGATGCAACACGGTCTGTGTTGAGATGAGGTGTTACATCATAACTTCTTTAAAATTGAATTCATCCTCAAATTTAGTTCTGACATCTATCATTCGATTGTTTGAAATTTTTATTTTTATATGAAGGGATACTATTTCATCATTTATACCTTGGATAACCTCCTTAAAAATAAAGCCAATTTCTATAGGGTTCAATAGGTGTACCTATGTCATTATACTTCTGGCTCAGTTATCATGTGTATACCCGACCTTGTACCAACTTTGAGGGACCTCCTCTCCCTCGGGGATCTTGAGGAGCTACCCTTGCTTCTGCACTTCCTTAGGAAATGACAATGCTTTCCACGGCAAAGGCACGTTCTTGTCTTACGGCGACATTCCTTAGAGTGGGCAAAGTCCTTTCGTAGCTTGTTGTGGTACGAAGTATGTAAGGTCTAGAACGTTCCTCTCAGCGGTGATCCCTTTCATCAGGTGTCTTGGCATATCTCTTATCATCCCACCTAGCCCCTATACCCAAGAGGGTTGCAGACTACATCTTTCTCTTTCTAAGTCTTCTGCCACTACAGCCTTCTAAGTCTTCTGCCACTACACGTGCTCCCTCTCTAATTTGATGCGAGCTCAATGAAGTTTTCCATATTCTTGTAGTTGCCACTCATGATCTTGACCCTTAGTCCAAGGTATAGCCTATTGACAAACCTCTTGGCCGTAGATTTTTCATTCTTGTTCAAAGTGCAATATTTCTCGAGCCTTAGGAACTTGATTAGGTTTTGCTCCGCCGACAAAATCTCCTCATGCATTCAATTCCTCTGATACTACAGTAGGTACATGCTTTGAGAGCTCCCTTAAAATTTTTAAAATTATTCCATCCATATTTGATGTTACAAAAATCTAGCTTAGAAACAAATATTAAACTCTTAAAAATAACGAATAAAGGATGTGTCTAAAACCACACTACATCAAGTTTGAGTATTTTTCTCATTATTAAAGTTCTAGATTAATGAAATTGGAAGCTAAGATATGCGAAAGTCAATATTATGTATTCTTGGAATTAATTTAACTCAATCTTATAAATTAATTGCAACTTTAATCATAATTGCAACTCTCATAAAAGTATGATCAAAGCATATGAATTGGAGTATATTAGTTTCTCCTCTTTAAATTGAATTTGTATCTTCTTAAAAAATTTCAATAGCCATAGTAAAAAATATGGTTGAAGACAACACATATTAATAAAATAAAAAATTAAAAATATAGTGACAATAAAAAGAGCCTAATATTGTTTTGATAAATCAGGACTACTAGCGTAACTGAATAAAAAATGAGTAATATTTTGAACAAAGACAATTAACTCAACTGGCAGTGGGGACTATCATGTATATTGAACAAAGAAAATTCAGGTTTACCTTTTGACATAGTTGGGTAGTCGGATTATTACATAATCGACATAATTTAATAGCCCATGATCAATTCTTCTAGTCTTATTATTTTTGTTTTTGCTCAAACACCAAATCAGTCAAATGCTATTAATTTTGTGTATTGTTCAAATCGAAAAAAAAAAACAAATCATCCTAGAAAGGACAATAAGTTAAATTTCATACCTAAATTAACTAAATCTAATTGTTTTATATCATCCATCAAACTCCTCTTACTTTTGATGAGGAGATTCACAAAAAAACATCATTAGTCATAATTGTTTCATATATAATTTTGAATGATATATTATGAAGTTTAATCGAATGTTATTAGTCCTAAATAATCGATCAAACTCCTCTCTGACGGGAGGTTCACAAAAAATGTCATATATTTAATTCGGCCATGAATTTTTTGACGTCATATATCATTTTGAACAATCCATCTTATGAATTTTAACATGCTTAATCATAACACGCAATCTTCGATTTAATTTTTGAAAAAAAAATTAATGTATGCGACGCAAGATAATTTGCGCCCCATTTTCCTAAGTAGAATATTTTTTCGGCTAAAAAGCTCGCAAGCATAATAAACAAAATTAGAACTATACTTTTTGTCTCTGTTTGTATTGCTACTGTTAGTGATGTTTACATGTCAATATATATCACAGTATGTTGCAGAAGATGTGTACATCTGGTGGCATAAAATGAGGAGTAGAAGGACCAAGTAAAAAGGGAAAGTGACATAAAGTTAATAACCGAGTAAATAGGGAAGCAGTTGAGACATGTTCCAATACGCCCCCTCAAGTTGTGTGGGCAAAGGCCAAGCCGAAGCTTGTCACGAATGAAGCTGAACCAAGCACTTGTGATAGATTTGGTCATGAGGTCCACGAGCTGATCTTTTCGTAGAGATGAAACGAACACGTAGAGTTGTTGAGCTACTTCATCGTGAACAAAATGAGAATCTATTTCGATATGCTTCGTGCGAGCATGGAGGATGGGGTTGGCAGTGAGATACGTTGCATCAATGTTATCACACCATAAAGTCGGAGGGGTCGAAAGGGGACAACCAAGTTCTTGTAGCAAGGATTGTAGCCAGATGAGTTCTATAGTCGCATCAGCCACTGCTTTGTATTCTAATTTGGTCGAAGATCTTGATATTGTGCGTTGCTTTTTGGCTAACCAAGAGATGAGGTTGTTGACCATGTATATAACGAAACCATCGAATGGATTGCTGCCCAATTCGGCATCAGAGAATGCTTGCAAAGAAAAGGTACAAGAGCTACTAATGTAAAGGCAGAGACCAGTAGTTGCAATTAGTTAGCACAGAATTCTCTTGACAGCGAGCCAGTGGTCCTCCGTTGGTGCATGCATAAACTAGCACACACATAATTGACGGTGAAGGAGATGTCAAGACATGTGATAGTGAGGTACTGTAGTGCCCCAATGGTGCTGCGAAAGATTGTTGGACTAGGTAAAGGCTTTCTTGAAGGCAACAACTGTGTTGTCGCAACAAGAGGCGAGTTGACAGGTTTGGAATGTTGCATATTGATTTGAAGTAAAATGTCACAAATGTAGCATTGTTGTGATAGAGCGAGACCAGTTGGCTGGTAAACACTTCAATGACGAGGAAGTGATGAAGATGTTCAAGATCTCGCACCGCAAAGGTGTTGTGAAAGTGGTTTATAATTTGCGATAAGAGAGATGACGAAGAACCTGTGATGATAAGATCATCAACATAGAATAATACATAAGCCAATGCAGATGGAGTGTGATGTATGAATAGTTAGGTATCAGCTACAGAGGAATGAAAACCAAAATCCTTAAGAGCTGCAAGAGTCTTGTACCATACATGAGGTGCTATTTTGAGGCCATACAATGCTTTGTGTAGTTTACAGACATGCGTTGGATAGAGAGCATCAACGAATCCGATTGGTTGGTCCATGTAGATGTCCTCTTCAATGTTGCCATGAAGGAAAGTGTTGCTAATGTCCAATTGGCGAAGTGGCCAACCCCAAGAGACTGCCAAGGAATGAACGACACAGATTGTGGTTAGCTTGATCACCGGACTGAATGTATCACCATAGTCAACGTCGGGGAAAGAACGACATGCGTTGGATAGAGAGCATCACCAAATCCGAGTGGTCGGTCCATGTAGATGTCCTCTTCAATGTTGCCATGAAGGAAAGCATTGCTAATGTCCAATTGGCGAAGTGGCCAACCCTAAGAAACTGTCAAGGAAAGAACGACACATATTGTGGTTGGCTTGATCACTGGACTAAATGTATCACCATAGTCGACGTCGGGTGTCTGATTAAATCCTTTTGCTACAAGCATCTCCTTGTAGCGATCTACGTGGCCAACTGCATTGAACTTCATTTTTTAACAACCATTTACACCTTATAACAGACATGTTAGAATGGCGCGGTACAAGGGTCTAGGTGTCATTGCAGAATAGTGCCGAGAATTCATAAGACATAGTGGCATGCCATTGAGGATTCTGATTTGTTGCAGAAAAATAGGTAGGGTCTGGATTAGAGCACTACTTGGATGCAAGGAGAATTTTAAGACCGGCAAGGCAACGATAGTTGATTGGTTGGCACGGGCGGAGCTGACGTGGAGAGACTGAAGGTGAGGGCGAGGGAGTCGACTGTGAAGATGAGGATGAAGGGGATGCGACTACTTTGGCAGGTGGGGATATGTGTTTTGTTGTGGAAAATTGTGGTTGAGGTAGCGGGACAGTAAGCCAAGGACACGTAGGTGGAGCAAATTGCTCTTTGCTGAGGAGGTAGAGGGGTAGAGAACGAGAAAGTGGACTCATCAAAGGATGCATGGCGAGCAATATATATACGTCCAGAGAGACGATGGAGGCAACCATATCCAAAGGTGTTTGTTGGATAACCGAGAAAGACACATTGGTTGGATCAAACAACATATTTGTGGCGATTATAAGGTCGAAGGAGTGGGTAGACAACACAACCAAAAACTTTGAGATGTTGCAAGTATGGTTGTCTGCAATGAAGTCGATTATATGGTGAATCCAAATGCAAGACAAGGGTAGGCATCCTGTTGATCAGATATGTTGATCTCTCAACGGCAAAGTGCCAAAATCTCATTGGAAAAGACGCATGCTGCAGCAGAGTTAGTGAGGTATCAGAAACATGGCGGATCTTCCTTTCAACAGTGCCATTTTGCTCGTGAGTGTGGGCACATGTAATCTATGAACAATATCATGTGTAGATAAATACTTAGTAAGGGCAAGAAATTATCCACCGTGGTCTGTTTGGAGTTGCATTATTTTGGACTGAAATTGTCTCTCAAGCATGACATGAAAATAAGGAAATAAAGTTGTCAAATCAGATTTTTGCTTTATAGGAAAAGTCTAGGAAAAACGCATAAAATCGTCAACAAAAATGACATAATAGCGGTGGCCGTCAGAGGAGAGCAGCGGTGTCGGGCCCTAAACATTAGCAAAGAGGAGCTGGAGTGGCATGGTGGTAGTTGGCGGTGGGAGTGAGGTGTAGACGACTCGCTTTTCCCTGGATGCATGCAGTGCAGTGTGGCAAAGAACGTGATGTCAGCAATTGAAGCTTATGCTGGCGGAGAGTGGTGTGGAAGATGCGTTCATGCGGGTGACCAAGGCGAGCATGCCAATTATTATTTTGGACGCATCATAGGAGAGTGGAAGGCAGGCTATGTGGAAGATGTAGATGGTAGAGACCATCTCTAATTGTTCCTCGAAGGAGCGGTTGCATGGTTGTGCGATCTTTCACAATAAAGAAGTTAGGATGAAACTCAAATATACAATTGTTATCATTCGTGAATTGGCAACTTCAGACCATCTCTACGTGAGTGATGACTGGAAACTTTCGCCCTGGCATTTTGCTTGGAGTCGTATCTCGTGACTGGTCAAGATGCTCTGAAGTTTAAGGAAAGGGACCGATGTGTTCCTTGTTGCTATAGATGCCACAATAGTGTTGTAGTCGGGATGGAGGTTGTTGAATAGGATAGCATTGAGATTGGAGTGGGAAAGTGCATGACCTACAACTGCTAATTCATTTGCAATCATCTTTTGCTTGACGAAGAAAATGAGAAACAAATGAATCTCATTGTTTCAAATTTTGGAGCTGCATATTTAGTTGGAGGATGCGTGTTTTCTTCGGCGCGCACCATAAGCCTAGTGTGAAGTTGTCCAGATTTTATGAGAGCTGCGGAGGCCAACGACTAGAGACATGACCTCTTCAGAGAGAGAGGCAAGAAGCCAACTTTGGAGCAGTTGGTCGCAACAATGCCAGTCGAGGTACTGAGACGAAGGAGTTTGAAGATTGTTTTGACTGTGCAGCAAGAGGAGGGAGTGAACCGTCAATAAAAAGCCTTCCAAGTGTAGTTGTCAATAAGAGGTTGTAGCTACGTTTTCCATAGCAGCTTAGAGGGGGTTAGTTTAAGGGAGATGAAGTGATGCCCGGTGAAGGGGAGGCACGGGAACTTGGGAGCTTTCAGTAGCAACACTAGAGGAGGGATGAGAGGAGGAAGATAAGGAGGAGTTGGGTGCGGCCATAGGATTGATTAGCTCTAATACCAAATTAGAATTAGACTTTCTGTCTCTATTTGTATTGTTACTGTTAGATTACATGTCAATATTGCAGAAGATGTGGTATAAAATGAGGAGTAGAAGGACCAAGTGGCATAAAATGAGAAGTAGAAGGACTAAGTAAATAAAGAAAGTGGCACAAAGTCGATGACGAGTAACAGGGAGGCAGTTGAGGACATATTCCAATAAGCAAAAGTTAAAATAGAAATAAGTTTCTTATATCAGTATTATTTTCCGATGTTACGTACAAACAAACTAATGAAGTAGAAACTTCAATCACAAACCATTTTCTCATCTTTACATGACGTTCAACCGTATTCATTCATTATAAAAATAATTTCATGGTTCATTCACTTTAAATTCAAAATTAATGATTCAAGTTTGATTTCAGTTTTTACCCGTCCGTTAATGCAATATATTGAAATCTCTACACATTATTTTATTTCATCTCGATCCATGCATTAGTCGATTATCGATTTCCCATTACTCTGTTTTCCCCAGGTGTCATCAAATGAAGATAAAAAGAAAAAACAAATGCCTCTTTGACTTGCCTGATTAAAATCTCTGCAAAGGTCTCTCCTGTAAACACGTAGAGCACAAAAAACAGAAATTAACAAGTCAAAACTCTATACACATTAAGCTCAAGAACACGAGAAAAGAAGAAAAGCAAGCACAGCTTGAAGAGGAATGAAATGCCAAAACCTGTAAGGGAGGGGAAAACTTTTAACTATCCATCTAAGCATCAGGATCTTACAAGATATTGGGTACTTGCGAGGCAAGTTTATGCTGCAACTCTTTCACCTTTGAGCAAAGTTCCACTTTCTGCTCCTTGTAGCTCTGAAGCAAGAAATCCTTCCCCTCGATGACTTCCTTCAAGTCTCCGATTTCCCTCCTCAACATCTCCACCTTCTCTCCATCCCCTTTCCCTTTCTCCACCCCGACGCAGTGCAACTCGAGGTCGTCGACGCTGTCAGGATACCCATTGACCAGACCGTTCTCGTGGTGCCAGCTTCTTGCAGCCTTGTCAGGAGAGGCCAACTCTGCAACACATTGATCAGCAATGGCCTTCCTCAGTCGCTGGATCTCTCTCTCTGAATCAAATAAGTCCCTGTTAGTGGCATCCGCCTGCGACTGCAGACGGGCGCACTGTGCCATCTGAATGCTCATTGAGTTCTGAAGGTCTGCTATCTGAGACTGCATCTCCATTATCATCTCATCCCGTCTCTTGAGTTGCTGCCTAAGCTTTTGTATCACCTCTCGTTTGCTGTAGATATCAGAACTAGATTCAGACATGCAAGGGGAACCAGAACTGTTGGAGCGGTGGAATGGTTTCCTGGGAAGCTCAAGGCGATCAGGTGATGATGTCCACATCACGCCCCCATTTTCTTTACTTGGTTCTGCTGCTGTGATTTGTACAAGTGAAAGAGATGCTTCTACTTCTTTTGACATTGGACTTTTTGGTTGCTTCATGTCCACTCCACCTCCAGACATCCCTGCACAGAAGACAATATAAGCAGTTAAAACTTTTCAGTGAGCTTATGCTGTAAAAATTTCCAGGTTAAAAACCGAGTTCCGGTCGCATATTAATGTTTTTTTAATAAATGAAGACACCTATTGATGTTACTCTCAGTTCCTGACAAACTCCAGGTTGAGTCAAAAAAACAAATCCAGGGACGGACCCTTGCATAAATGAATGGGGGGACCCCTCCATTAAAGTGTCAATAATATTATACATACATACATACACACATATACATATATATATATATATATATATACATCTAACAATAGATAAGGACTTACATGTTGGGTATTTAAATTTTACAATATAATATTGCCACCACCCTGAATTTTTCTGGGTCCATCCCTGAAAACATCTAATAAAAGTTGAAGTCACTCAAAGTATTGGGAGAAGGCAGTAGATTTTCTCTCAAAGAATAAAACTTATTCACAGCTGATAAGAGTTGCAAAACTTCTTGAGTAACAGTAAAGCAACAAAAACCTACAATAAGTTAGTATGCATACCAGTAAGGCAACAGAAACCTACAATAAGTTAGTTTACAATGACACAATCATCAAAGAAATCAATGTTTAATCTGTTAAGCTAACAACAGACGATTGTGCCAATCTGATTGCGTATTATATTTGATTTCAAAATTATTTCTTCATATTTACTAAAGCCAAAGTTATATATGAAAACTACATTAATCTTTTAGAGTTGCAGTCGACCAATGGAATGAAATCCTCAACAGCTATGTACATCGAGAATAAGGACATGGCATAAAAATTAAAATTACTCTGAAACAACAGGAGTAAAATTAGTACTGAAAACTACAATGCAGAAACGGATGCCTAATTGGTACAAAAGGAGTGCACCTCTTAGTGACAACAAACCAGTCTTTAATTAATCAGGTAGAAGGAATGCCACAAAATCTAAGAAACTTCATAGTGCAAAAAGATGAATTTGTAATTCCTCAGTCAGATGGTTAATCAGATTAACACACCTGATAGACACTGGTAACATGTATCTTCATCCTGATTGAAATGATATACATGAGTATGACACTGGCATGTTCCCGCTCTCATAGCTGCTGATTTTCTCTTTTCTGAAAAAGTAGTGAGCAAATGGTTAACCCTGTCTGTAGAGTTCATTTAATATGAGGTAAGCTGAACAGGACTTTCAAACCTTCGTTTCTTTTGGCACTATCTTGCCTCCTTGTTTCAAATGCCTGTTTAATCCTGCATCCAAGCCTCACAGAAAGTGTGCTGAGCAAGGCGCCTCCAAAAATTAGAACCCAATTTGGCCCCTCCCCATGAATATGGCTCAGCTTTGGAGCTTTCTGTATGGCTCCATTTGTTTTTTGTTTCATCTTAAGAAGAAACAAGGTTAGCGAAAAAAAGCAATTGATAATTTGATCTCTGCCTGCACACAAATACGAAATTGCTATCAGGTATTCCTCCTTGTCATCTCAGTGTAATTTCTTCTTTTTGCGAAAAGTGTCACCGATTCTAATTAACATTCACAGTAACACAGACACACTGATACTCAGAGACGGCAACAGCAGAAAATCTCCAGCATTATAATAAAAATAAAACAAAACGTCCTTCTTTTTGGATCATATACATAAGGCAAGCAGCAGCATCCAATGTGAATTGTCAAGATAAAGCAGGAGAAGCTAACAAAATTGTAGTCAAAGCAGATGAATCTGAAAAAGATAAACACTTGAAACAATAACATATGCACCCAAGAACACTTGAGGTAAGCAATCAAAATTCTAATAGCTGATGAAATGATGGGGTTGAAGAAGTCCTCGTAATCCAATAAAAGAAGACAGATGGATCACAAAACAAAGGTTTAAAGAGACTAATGGGGTTGTGATTCTTTTAATGCAAAACCATTATATTGTTCTAGAAGTACAATATCTTTTCCTAACCTCACATATAGAACTTCTTATACTCACAGGAAGATGAAGATATCACAGCTACGACATTCTATATCATGCTCTGCAAATTGAATGACTATAATTTTCTTTGCTGAAATTTGCAAGAAATCCTCCAGTCCAATTCCTGGTATTGTATGCTTGTGCACACAAGGATTCGCTTTCTTTTTGCAGCATAGATGGATGATACAGACCCTTATAGCTGTTTGCAGAATGCCAGAACTGTTAATATGCAGCAGAACGAAAAGATTGCGGATGAACTAAATTTCTAATCTCCGAGTTCAGTTCAGCTCAGCTCACTTTTTTTTTCTTCTCTTAATAGCACTAAATAAGCAATTATTGTTTTCCATCGCAGCAAGAAAATAACACCTGCATTGCCGAGCGATTCATCTCGCAATGGCAACACCATCCAAAAATACTAAATATGCAATTTTGAATCAAAACCAATTGAAACCCTAGAAATAGCCAGCAATTCAAAAAAAATAAAAAAGATAACAATTGCATCAAAACCTGGAACGTGTGGAAAATGATAAAGAAATGGATCGAGTACCTCATTCAACTAAAACCCAATCGGATCCCCACGCCGACGAGAAGATCGGCCGCCACCACCGCCACTTCCACTGCACCAAGCAGAGAAGAGTCCTACTCGAACTCTTCTACTATTTCGATCCTTTCTCTTTTTGTTTTTCTACTTTCCTTCCCTTTTTTTTTTTTCCTTTTGATTTGCTTCTTCTGCACTCCACTCCTCCTTTAGGCGATTTCTTCTCTCTCCGATGCCATCCTTCTCTTTCCTTTGCCAAATTGAATGGAACTTGCTTGATTTGGGGATGGGTTTGGGGGGAGAGAGAGAGAAGAGAGAGAGTGAGTGATGTTGGCGTGCGGGCGAGGTGTTTGCGAAAAGGTCACAGAGAGAGAGAGGTGTGCGTTGGGGCTTCGTCGTCACCGCCTCGCGTGCAGCTCGTAGCGATGCCGCGGCTGCGTCGCCACCGATGGCGAGCCCTAGCTGTCACTATCACCTTCCAACTCGCACGCCCAAACTAAAAATAATTGTCTCTTTATTGAAATTAAATAAGTCAATGATGTTGGAACGAGAATGAAAATATAAAATTTAAATCATGATGATGATGTTATAAATTGAATAGAAAAGTTATTAGTTTTTTTTTGTCAAGTTTAAAATATAATCTCATTAATTTATTTTTTTATAAAAAAATATTTGAAATTTATTGACATAATATCAAAATAAATTAAATTAGTCAAAAGGATTTAGAGGTATATCCTACCATATCTTTTATTTTATACACCATTAAATTTAAAATATGCGACTACAAAATAAATAGTTTATCTAAAATTTATATTTTTTATATATTTTTTCCACCATAAATCTCATATTTAACTGTACATAAGATAAGATAAGAGGCACGATGTATTTAAATTAAATAGGATACTTTCAAATAATTACAAGAAAACTTAAATTTTTTAAAAAATAATTTTTTTTTTCATTTGGAATTCGACCTAATATTGTCAGCTATTTCAATATTAGATTATATATATATATATATATATATATTTATATTTATATTTATATTTATATTTATATTTATATTTATATTTATATTTATATGGTTAGTTATGCATTTAAAAGTAAAACATGTACTTTTATGTTAATTAGTTAACTATTTTATATTATAATTTCGTATCATTTGATTGAGTTTTGATTTATTGAATTATCAATCAGTTAAATCAAAATCTAACCCAAAATTAGTATAGTGAAGTTTGATCCGATTTAATCAGTGAATTGAACCAATCCGAGCTAAAATAATCCGATCCAGGATGATCGGTTTGAAACGTAATCATGATTAAATTGTGGTTTTATCTTTTAGATGCATTTTCATTTGAATGAGAAAAAGAATTGCAACAAAATCACCTTGCAGAAAAAAAAAATGGATTTGTTTTAATGTTAATTAGGACTGCATGATTGAACTTTATCACGAAAAAAGAGCAAATTTAAAAGACAATTGGATAAAATCTAATTAAGTAAATTTTACTTTTAAATTTGATAAAAATAATAAATGTTGTTTTCGGTACAACTTTGTTAGTGTCTTTATGGCGTTGGTAGCCTTACCACAACAAATTAGCTATGAAATATTTAGCCATGGTTTTAATGCAACAAATGACTTCAGATAGAGATGCAGATAACAAGCATTTATCACAAAATTCTTTTTTTTGTATATTTGGGGATGAGGGGGATTATACACAATGATAAATTTAATTTAAAACGGAAAATGTAAATGGCATCCTAATATCAATAGGATAATTTAGCTTGCAATTACCAAATATTTATCACAAAAATTTAGCTTTGAGACAGTTGCGGAGAACAAATATTTATCACAAAATCTAATTTTGTTTATATATTTGGGGCGAATTTTTTCGTGTATATCTAAGATCCAGTAGATTATAGCGATAAATTTAATTTAAAATAGAAAATGTAAAAGTCATTCTAAAATATTATTGTCGAATAAACATCAGATAAAAAAGAATCACATTACAATCAATAAAAATTCAATTGTGTACGGCACGATCATGAACAAGCTACATTATCAAGATGTGTTAGATAGGGTGTTTAAATTTATTTATTTAAAAAAAACAATATTAAAAGTGACATTATTTTAAGAAAGAGAAAGCTAATAGAACGTGGTAATTTATAGTTGCAAGTGAAAGACTAGAAAAGGAGAATAAAAATAAAATGCAAAAAAATTAAAAAAGTATTGGGTCCGTCATAGAGCCTCATGACCACCCAAGAAGGCCCAATGGGCCAACTAGGAAACGATCATCTACGGCATCAGATCCCGAAAGATCAGAACCATTAATCACGCTCAGATACTCATGACCACCCAAGAAGGCCCAATGGTCCGATTAGGAAACGATCATCTACGGCATCAGATCCTGAAAGATCAGAACCATTAATCACACTCAGATCATGAGGCCACGATTCATCCACCGGACTTAGTTGCCTGTCTCCTTAGTGTTCAAGGACACAGTTGTACGAGCCTATAGAATAGATCCTATTCAAGTAAGGTCGTGGCCATCAAGCCTCTCAAGATCTATTTATTTGGGTTAGAAAAATAAGAAACAAAAAGTGTGGGACTATATATTTAGGGTGAGGGGGATTATACACAATGATAAATTTAATTTAAAACGGAAAATGTAAATGGCATCCTAATATCAATAGGATAATTTAGCTTGCAATTACCAAATATTTATCACAAAAATTTAGCTTTGAGACAGTTGCGGAGAACAAATATTTATCACAAAATCTAATTTTGTTTATATATTTGGGGCGAATTTTTTCGTGTATATCTAAGATCCAGTAGATTATAGCGATAAATTTAATTTAAAATAGAAAATGTAAAAGTCATTCTAAAATATTATTGTCGAATAAACATCAGATAAAAAAGAATCACATTACAATCAATAAAAATTCAATTGTGTACGGCACGATCATGAACAAGCTACATTATCAAGATGTGTTAGATAGGGTGTTTAAATTTATTTATTTAAAAAAAACAATATTAAAAGTGACATTATTTTAAGAAAGAGAAAGCTAATAGAACGTGGTAATTTATAGTTGCAAGTGAAAGACTAGAAAAGGAGAATAAAAATAAAATGCAAAAAAATTAAAAAAGTATTGGGTCCGTCATAGAGCCTCATGACCACCCAAGAAGGCCCAATGGGCCAACTAGGAAACGATCATCTACGGCATCAGATCCCGAAAGATCAGAACCATTAATCACGCTCAGATACTCATGACCACCCAAGAAGGCCCAATGGTCCGATTAGGAAACGATCATCTACGGCATCAGATCCTGAAAGATCAGAACCATTAATCACACTCAGATCATGAGGCCACGATTCATCCACCGGACTTAGTTGCCTGTCTCCTTAGTGTTCAAGGACACAGTTGTACGAGCCTATAGAATAGATCCTATTCAAGTAAGGTCGTGGCCATCAAGCCTCTCAAGATCTATTTATTTGGGTTAGAAAAATAAGAAACAAAAAGTGTGGGACTAT
>LTAE01005822.1:4484-27267 GCA_001647135.1 Pontederia paniculata | reverse complement strand
AGCTGGTGAAGGTCAAGATCGGTCAACTGAAGATGAAGCGTGGGCATCGAAGGAGCTTGACCGCACTCTTCAACTAGAGAGTGGGAGTTCAGGAGGCTGAAGTGAAATCAACGGGCGACCAAAGATCAGTTGAAGAGAGGTACTAACGTCAAGATTGGGCGACCACAGGTGGTGGCGGACGACCGAAGGAACTTGACAGAGGGAGAAAGGCTTCGACACTTGAAGCTGCGGACGCTCGAGGGTGAGCAGTGGACGATCGTAGCACCAAGCGGCAGTTCAAGTGGAGACTTCACCTAGGCAGTGGTCAACCGAGGCAGAAGTAGTGGACGACCGAGGAGTAGGTGAAGGTACTGTACTTGCATTAACGGCTAATTTTCTAAGTGAGAGAATAGGTTGTTAGTGCAGAGTATATATTATAATCCCAAGAGTCTTGGGAAGTAACTTTGGCAAATATTTAGTGAGAGCATTGAGCGATAGAAAGCCTTAGTTTCTCTTCTGCTATTCGAATGAAGAATCCAGGATAGAAGGGATTGAGAGTTCTGAGTGAACTTGTAAGAGATTGTCTCCTTGTCCTCGAGAAAGAATGGAGAAGTTTGTAAGGGAGTCTTCGCCCTTGAAGAAGGAGTTAGTGATCTTCGGAGATCTCGGGTGCGAGAAGACCAGATCGGGGACGTAGGTCAAGAGTTCGGCCGAACCTCGTCAACAAATCTTGTGTTTGCATTTTTGTTTGTTTTTCTCTGATCTCTCTCTATCTCTCTCTCTCTCTCTCTCGCTCTATCTACTTGCTTTTGAATTTATATGCTTTTGCTAAATATAATCCAACTAATCTAGCATAACAAAAGTAGTAAAAGTTTTTAAACACCAATTCACCCCCTCTTGGTGCCATCCAGATCCTACACCTCCTCTTCAAGCATAGATTCAATCGCAATCATTAACATATTTTATCCTATCATAATTTTAGTTAGATTAATGTTTAGATACACCTAAACCTACACCGCTTGTCAATTCATATTCAATCAATCAATACAATCACATCAATATTCAATCAATCAACGACCGTTTAGGGTTAGGTTTTCGCATCCGTCAATTATTATTTTATTATAAGAATCATCATCAATATCTTCATCAAGCTTGTCATAGCCCGTGAAATACAGTTCACGGTCGTGACAAATGGCTTCATGGCTCGTGATGTGCATATCATGGCCGTTACGGTCTTCATATCATCCACGCCGTCCTTCACGGCCCGTTATGAACCATCATGACTCGTTAAGTTCTCTTCATGGCCATGAACCCAGTTCATGGGCGCATCAACCGATAGTTGCGTTCTTCGTTCCTGTCCTTCACGGCCCGTAACATTTTGTCACGGCCCGTGAAGTTCCCTTAGTGGTGAGTTTACAAGCGTTAGATCTCCAGGCGATTTCTTCACGATCGGTAGCTTCATGGCGTTCTTGGCCGTCGCGATTCTTCACGACGCAGCATCTCCACGGGCGACAACCATCACGGTCCGTAATTTTCGGTTCACGATCGTGAAACATCAACTGCGACCATATACTTCGCCGCCATGTCACGGGCGTGAACTTCGACATGTGCTTCCCGGTTCACGACCCCTGAAGACTATATCACGGCTCGTGATTGGGCACATCACGACCCATGAAGCCCCTATCACGGCCCATGATGGGAAATGACGATCGACTATTTTGAGGTTTGCTCGACCATCATTGCAGTCACGGTCGTGAAGCCGTCTTCACGGCCGTGACCGGTACCATCACGGTCGTGAAACCCACTCTCACGACCATGATGACATAGAATAATTCATTAAAGCCGAATTATTATTTCTAGGGTTAGAGATTTAACATTCTAAACATTATCTTATCTATGACTATCTAGCATGAACTCTAACATGCATATTATTTAACATGAACATACTTATTTTAAGGGATTCCCCTATTTACAAACCTTGCAATTATCTTCTATATGTCTCACGCCTTGGATTATCTCTCTCGTTCTGTGCGTTGTCCTCTACGTCACCTCCTCCTGACATCAATCCCGAGATTGAAATTTGAGAGAGAGAAGAAAAGAGAGGGGGAAGGAGAAGAGAGGGGAGATAACTCACCTAACGACTAGGACAAAATTTTAGGTTTTGGAAAATTATTTTCTTGTGGTTAGGGGTTTATATAGGTGAGGGAATAGGGTTTGGGTGGACTTCTAATTGGATCCAAACTCTTATTTAATAATCTTTTAATCTAGACCGTCCATTTATTATGATGAAGATTTAATGTATTACAATATATATATATATATATATATATATATATATATTTCTTTTATGATTTTTAAACCTACATTTTCATACCCGACTACAAAAAGAAAAAGAAATTATTTAATGAAAGAGTGTATTTCTCAGGAATCGTTCTTGACAAAAATGCAGCCGTTAAGTTGCGAGTAATTCATTTAAAAACGTTAATAAATTATATTATCATTTCAACAATTTGAAAAAGAAAAAGGAAAATAAAACTCTGAACGGCTTATTATTATGTACATGGAAGGCTTATAATGTAGTGAAGTAATTGACAGTAGAGTCAGTCAAAACATCGAGTGCAACCAAAGCCCTGTAAAATGGGCCAAGCGGCCCACTCACGGCCTACCTTCCCCCGTGCGCCGCCGGCCATCGTCGCCGTCGTCGCCGTGAGCCTCACCGTCCTCTACGCCACCGCCCTCCTCCTCTCGCATTTCTCCTACGTATCCTCCGCCCTTCGCAACATGTCCCCGCCGCGGTCGCCTCCCTGCGGAGCCGTGGCCTCCGATCTCTCCGCCGGGCGGTGGACCCGCGAATCCAACCGCCGCGGTCGCTCCCTCTATGTAGTCCTGCCCCTTCCACCGGAACGCGTGGAACTGCCTCCGGAACGGACGGGAGAACATGGGGGCCATCAACACCTGGAGGTGGATCCCGGACAGGTGCGGCGGCGCGGCTGTTCCCCGGATCGATCCGGCGGGCTTTCTCAAGGGCGCGAGGGGCAGGCGGATCGGCTTCGTGGGGGATTCGCTGAATGAGAATTTCGTGGTGGCGTTCCTCTGTGCGCTGCGGTCGGCGGATTCCGGGGCGAGGAAATGGAAGAGGAAGGGAGCTTGGAGGGGTGGCTACTTTCCCAAATTCGACGTCACGGTGGCTTACCACCGTGCCGTGCTGCTCGCCAAATACACGTATGTGTTGTCCTCTTTTTTCCCTGTTGTTTGTTTTACCATTTTCTTGTTCTATATTTGTTTCAAGGACGATTAGTTTGAGCTTGAATATGAAGAAAATGTTGTTCCTGGTAGAGAATTCACTAATGCTTCATAGTTCAGGTAATAGTTCCTGGAAAATGTAGCACAATTTGCTACCTTTTTAAGTAAGAAGTCGACCAACTTTGGAAGATGAATTAGGCCAATTTGTGTTAATTGTCAACCAAAGAATCTTGTATATACGATTATGTTGTCAAACTTTGAGGCATAGGATGATTAACTGGGTTACCATATTTGGAAATAAGGTTTGCAGTTTTTCCCTGCTCGAAATTTCTTTTATTTCGTTATACCTGTGTTTCATATCTGAATATGAAATGTTTGTTGACTGGTTTACATCTGAGGAAAAACTGCATTATCTACTTTTTATCAGAACTTCAATGAAAAACATTTCTTATCGGAAGATGCTTACATCTCTGTAAAAGGCTTTTAGCACTTCAATGATGGTTGTCGTTGCTTCATCTCTTCTTTTAAGCGGTTGAGATTTCATAGGATCCGATTGGAATGTTGAGCCAAGAACATCAATTATATGGGTTTTCTTTGTTATATCCAACATTGATAATACATCAAGTTCTGTTGCTCCAACCTTAATACACACTGCTACTTCCCAAAATTAGCAATGTGCAATATGCCTTAGATATATTGAATACAAAATTTATATCTGAGATATAGTATTTTGATGTTTCACAAAGGAGATCCCTATATTTTATCTATATGGTAGAAAAATATTAGGGTATCAATTTGTTGATTAACATGTGAAAGTGTTTCTATGCAAGGGTCGAACTACATACCTTCCTCTACCTGCACCTCAAAATGTATATGCCTAGTTCGACTACCACAACTTTGGAGCCCTCCTTTCTTCGTTAATTCATTAATAAGATTAAGATAAAAGAATAATATATATGAAAGAGTAATTTAGAGACCTCAAGAGTCCTCAAGAATAATGCACAATATATATTATTGCACAGTTCTAATCTTACGGATGACATATTTTTTTACCTCTATTACCTAGTGCTCTTAAACTTAAATCTCTTAAGATTCTGCATAGAAGTCCACACACACTTTAATTTATTTAAGTTACTTCCATTTTCACTTAATATTAAGGTCTGGTAAAAAATTATCGAATTATTATTGAGTGTTAATGTAATCTCTTGATTTTTATACTTGATAATGTAAATATGTCAATTGTGTAGTTACTTTCATATTTGTTAACATATATATATATATATATATATATATATATATGTATATATGTATATATATAGTTCTACTTTATACTTGCAAACATATTTCTTCCTCTTGCCAATTTTTAGAATCATTTATTTTGTTTAAACAATGAGACTGAGATTTCAAATAATGAAATATCTTCAAAGGAATGTGGAAACAATTACTTTTATATCAGAATGTCAATATTTTTCTTATAATTACCTCTGGTGCTGTTCCTTCAGTTATTGCTGCAGTATTTTTTTTTTTTTGAAGTATTAGAAATGGGAACCCAGTGTAACAAATTCTAGTTGGAAGTGATGGGTTTTTTTCCATCTTTAACTGTTTCTATTGAAATACTTACATACTCGTAATTAATTGATTAAAAGGTGGCAGCCTATAAAAGATATGCCTTCCCAAGGTAGGGACGGAATTGAAGGGATCTATAGAGTAGATGTTGATGTTCCGGCAGACGATTGGGTCAACATCACCAAATTCTATGATGTTTTTGTATTCAACACTGGACACTGGTAATAATTCCTTATTCATCGTTTTCCAGTTCCTACATTTTTCTCCCTTTCAAAAAAAAAGTTCCTACATTTTTCTTTCCAATGTGAAAAGCTGGAAAAGTTTCTCAGAGAAAAAATAAGTTAGTCATAATTTCTCATGTCATTTAATGCTTAAGCAAGAAAAGAACAGTCATGTTTACATCCGATTGTTAATGCTGGTTTCATTTATTTCTACAATATGCATCTTACCATAGATCCTCAACTCGCCATGAGCCTAATCTTTTGGCCAATGGAATTTTGTGTTACATAATGACACCGTATTGTCCTAAAAAAATATGTTCCAGACCAAGAACAAGAATTTGGTGGCCTATTGCCAGCTCATATGGAGGACTAAGATGCCATTGAAGATGAAGATATTTCCTTGGCTCCTTAGAAGAGGAAGACTGACGAGACAGTACCATGCGAGAATGTTTCCAGAGGGAAATTCGAAATGTGACCAGGGCAGCTCGGCAGTGGAAGACATAAATCATCTATTATTTGGGTGCTCATTTCCATTGAGGTAGGGTGCCTCATATGTGCTAGGAGGGCGCGATGGTGTCCAGTGGAGGAATTTTGGACGTTGTTTCAAAGGGGAGGCTTTACTGATAGAGTGCAATGGCGTTGTATGATCCATATAGCCGATCGCACCTAGTGGGATAAAACTTTGTTGTTGTTGTTTCAAATATGAGGCTCATCCACGACAATCATTACGTATAGATCCTGGAAGGAGCGGGCTTTTATCTTTGCAACTCTTTAGGTGATTTTGTTGCTCATCTCCATTGAGCTATGGTGACTCATAAGTGCTAGGAGGGTGCGATGGGGTCCAGAAGAGGAATTCTGGACCTCATTTCAAAGGGAAGGCTCATCCACGACAATTATTACGTAAGGAGCGGGCTTTTATCTTCGCAACTCTTAGGGCGATTTGGTTGCAGTGAAATCAGATGGTGCTTCAAGGTGGTTGATGTTACGTTAAAAATATTCTATTCCATGCCTGTTTGATATCTAGGGAATGGCTCTCAATGGATGAAAATTTTCATGTGTTTCGATAGGGCTACTGAATTTACATAATTGTACGGAATTTTCTGGTAATTAATAGAATCCCAGATGATTAACATATGGGTTAATCATCCCTTTCTTTCCTCAGAAATAAAATACCAAAAATGTTTAACATATCAAGTCAAGGAAATTCATATAGGTGGTATCGAACTGTATACATAGGTTGAGGTTTTGAACCCTAGAAAGCTCATTAATTTTTTTTCTCCTTGTTTTTATACATTTGATCACAACAGTTGTATATTTAGGGGTGAAAGATGGTACATGGTTGCCTTCACATGCTCTGTTATACGAAAGTGGAGGAAATATTGTTGATGTTGTATTTATCTTTCTCATTTATTACCTGATGACACTTGTATATAATTGGCTGCTGTACATAATAAAGTAGGATGATTACACAATTAGTCCTCCATTTTTCTTACATTTTTTCTCGATCCATTAGTCAATAAGTTAGAAAGATACAATGCCAGCTCAGATGTAAGGAAGATATCAAATTACAAGTATAACAAGATGAATTTGCTCCTACAAACTTAAACTTTGAGAAAAACTACTAGAATCAAGTTAAAAATTTAGCATTCTTTCACTAAAAGTACCAAAGTTCACAATTGCTTGACTATTTCTAGATGTGAACTATATGCTTCACTTCAATTATGTGAAGTTTTATAAATGACTATTTATAGTTTATTTGTGACTAGTCAACTTCAAGACTCCATAAAGTCTTTCTAATACTAAGATAAGTACTAATGTTGACTTTACCATACAACCTCAGGTGGGGCCCTGATAAGTTCCCACAGAAAACACCACTTGTTTTCTTCAGGAACGGGAAGCCGATGGACCCTCCACTTGGAATTTTAGATGGATTAGAGGTAGTCCTTCAAAGCATGACATCCTACATAGAAAAGGAAGTCCCCAGCAAGGCCCTCAAATTTTGGCGCACTCAATCTCCGCGACACTTTTATGGTGGTGAATGGGATCAGAATGGGACTTGCTTATTCAATGAGCCCCTAAGAAAAAACGAGGTATAGCTTGTATACCTCTTTGTTCCGTAAGAGAAAAAGAAGTATAACTTGTCTACCTCATTGTTTTCCCAGTCTTACATATTTTAACATGTTATCTACTTGGCACTTGCCTGGACAGCTTGACTTATGGTTTGACCCGAGCAATGGAGGAGTGAACAAAGAAGCAAGAACAGTAAACTCTTTGATCAAGAAAGCACTCTTAGGTAGAAGTATAAAACTGCTGAATTTGACTCATATGAGTGAATTCAGAGCTGATGCTCATCCAGCAACATGGTTGGGAAAAAAGGACGCAGTGGCAATCTGGGGGCAGGACTGCATGCATTGGTGCCTCCCTGGCCTTCCTGACTCTTGGGTAGATATCCTGGCAGCACAAGTGATGTACAACCTGGAAACTGGGTGAAGGAATCGAGTGATGGTTCTCAAATAGTTCTTGGAGTATCCTCCAAGGCTAATATGAGTTCAAACTGAGTGTAAGATTCAAGTCCATAATACCTCATTGCCTTTGATTTCATTTTTCCTAGATGTGACAATCTTTTTTCTCCTTCATTGGTATAGTTCGAGGCTTCAAGCATTAGCTCTTCTCATTTCTTCATTTAATTTTGACTACATAATGTCTTCAGTTGTTTAAGTAGTAATATAGTACAGCGGGTTTTAAACAAAATAAATTTCTTCTGATTTATTTGAAACATTAAGAGATTAGAAAAAAAGGTTGAAGAAGATGAAACTTCATTGATGTGGTCTACTCTGAATTGGAAGATGAAGATAAAAAATCTATAAGCATAACATGTGTGTTTGTGAGTATAATTTTAATGGACATCGCAATACGTTTCTTATAATCTTCATTTCTGATCAAACCATGATAGCTTGTTGATCATTTTATGTCTTTTTACTTCTGATGATTTTAATTTAGAACATGACATTTTGTAAAGCATTTTGATTAAAGATTCATTACATAATCTTGATGTAATCTTGAGGTTGCTTAAACTTTAAAAAGATTTTGAACATTACATTTTTTACCATAAAATAAAAAAGGAAAAAAGAACTAGAAATGTAACACACAAAAGTACACCCCGCAATGTGTAAAAGTCGCTATGCTTTAATTATGAGGTTGAGTAATTGACTAATCAGGTTAAATGCAAAAAAAAAATCCATAAAAATTAGGATAAAAACTTTTTTTTTTATAAATCCACAACTATTTAACCGAAATATAAAGCATAAAAGTCTCCAAACGAACTAACTAATGAATAGACATAAATCATATAATTTTACAATGAGACATTTAACATGACTCGACACTTTATCCATGCGCAAGTTTTATCCATCACGATCTGATCATCATACCTTTACAATATCAATCACTTGTAGGATCTAAATACAAGGGAGAAAGGAGACATTCTCTCGTGAGCTATGAAAATCGATATATATATATATATATATATATTATATATATATATAAGAATACAAATAGATATGAAAATCACAATAGAAGAAAGCATGATATACATAAAGACAACATAGTATGATTCAACTCCAATGCCGTCATAATCAATAATCACATGTTATGAATCATAAAAGACTTTTCTTTCTTTTCATCTACTTCTAATATTGTGCTCTAATTTCATTATTTTCATTTCATGCTATGGTATGAGTTTGATGTATTACTTTTATTTCTTTCACCTATCCCATTAATGACTCTGAAGTGACTTTGAGTAAGAACTCGATAGCTTTTAGATTCACCAACCGTTATAATGCCGACTATAGGGCAGGATGTATGTGAATCCTCTTTGTCGCACGGAGGAAAGTAATTAGTACAACAAAAATTACATAACTTCTCTACAACTACACTATCAGTCCCTAACAATGCAATGACCCCAATACTACGCCTCGAAAGAATCTATACATATGACACCCTTGACTTTAATTATCTTATCTTGTTTAAACCCTTTATCATGATTAGCTTTACCCCGTAATAATCCTTATCACACTATAGGATTTTACCATAATCTTTTATTCAATACAACCAATATGATCATCTGATTAGTAAAATGGTCATTTACTTAATAACTTTCATAAAGGCTTCATGTCCATGATAACTCGTCATGATCATGATCGCGATAATACTCATTGTAGTCGTGGTTGTGATGATGCTCTTCACAACCATGAATACTCTTGTCATGGCTGTGAAAATCACTATGATGGTCGTGCCCATGACGATGCTTATTCTAGATATGGGCGTGATGATTCATCACAGCTATGAACACTTTCGTGATGACTGTATATATCCATTTTCATGATCATGTCTGTGACGATGGTTATTCTAGACACAGACACATTAGTCCATCACAATCGTGAACACTTTGGTAACGATCGTGATATCTATTTTCACATACATGACCATGATGATCCTTATTCTAGACATGAGCGTGATAATCAATCACAATTGTATACACTTTCATCACGATCTTGATATCGATTTTCACGATCATGATCGTGATTACTCTAATGCAACTTAGAGTTTGTCAACATGCTCACAATCATGACGGTACATGCCACGACTGCGAGATGCTTGTCATGGTCATGACTTCGAGAAGTGAATGTTAGCACAAGTCTTCTATAATAGACTACTTTGTATGATGTTCTTGGATGCAGCTACCAGAGTCACATTCACAAATAAGAACATGAATTACAACTATAACATCATCAATGACATGGTGACCGTACATGGATAGTCCCACGACCACAATAATGGCAAGATTCAATAAAGAAGCTCCAACTTTTGGTTCTAGAATCAAATCATATTCTTCAAAGTAGAAGATGTCATTTAGAAGGCGCTCGACAAGATCAACATCAACACCGATCATTACCATTTACTTTCAATAAACAATTACCTCATTTCTCAGAGTTTCGAGCAGCTAGAAAGGATCATATAAAAAAATGGAGCTGAAGTCAATCATTAAGAGAAATTAGCACAATATGTGTCATGTTCAAGTAAAAATGGGTCGTGTTGATCATCAGAAGAATTCATCAAAAAACAACATAGGTCATGTCCATAACAACTTAAGCATTCTCTCACAATATGTTCACATCAACTTAGGCCGTGTTGAACAGTAAGGTTTGTGGATCATTGACTCATTTTTGTTTAGGTTTCTTTGACAAAAGTTTCCATCATTAAGGCACCTTGTTTTCATATAGATTAAAGTTGATTCAGTTTGAAGCTTTTTTAATCTTTTCTAAATTCAAGATAGTTATCGTCGAGTTGGAGTCCTACATTTGAGAAGCAACCTTTCCATTATACAAATCTTTATTGGACTTATTGTTGATTCAAAGTGGGTGGGGATACTTGATCTTAATACTAAATCTTTCATAATCTAAATTCTCGCAAATCAAGGCATACATTTCTTTATTTAAATCATTTCTACTTTCTACTACCAAATTGCAAGTAAATTCTTTTTCAACACGAATAACAACTTGAGTTAGAAGTTAGAATTACGTTAGTTCTCGTGGGTTCGATAGTCTATCATCCCTTTATTATTTGATATGTCTAGTGCACTTACTTGCAATAATGTTGTCAAATATTTTGCATCAACTTCTTAATGTTACCGAAGACTAATTCTAATAATATTCTTCTTGATGCAAAAAAATTGAGAGTGATATGCACTAGGCATATCAAGTAATAAAGAGCAAATTGAGCTAATCTAATTATATATTCTAATTTTGGTTGTTATTTGCGATGAAAAGGAATTTGATTGCAATTAGGCAGTAAAAGATAGAAATGAATTCATTATGGAAACCTGCGTCTTGATTTTAGAGAATTTTGATTATGAAAGAGTTAGGTGTATGATCAAGTAACCCACTATTATCATCTCGAATCAACATGAAGCCGAATCTGAATTTCTATGATGGAAAGTCTACTTCTTAAGTATAGACTCTTACTTGATGACCTAACTACCTTAGATTTAGAAAAGGTTAAAGAAGTCCACCTAATTCAATGCTAATATGTTTGAAAACAAGATGGTTTAATGATGCAAACCTCTATCAAAGATACCTACTAAGTGAGCCAAAGATTCAAAAACTCTAATTTTCAATCTGAATAACTAATCTAGGGCATGAATTGCTAACAAAAGTGACCCGAATTGATCTCGAAAATTGACTATTTTGCATAAGACCTATGAAGTATTTTTGTCAGAATAAAAGTTAAACTATGAATATATAAATAATAACTTAGAATCCCATATAATAGTATGAAAATCAGCCAAAAACTAATATGAAGACTCTTTAGATATAAGTGCTAAAAACTATAAGAAATTTACGGATAAAGTAATTCATAAATTAATGGGGTTCAACTAAATCTTCTCCTAATAAAAGAACTACCCAATAATACGTGAAATTCACAAAAGGAAAGAAGTATCATTCATCTAGAATCAATAAAAACAACGGAGACATGCGATGGAGAGAAAAGGAAGAGCGCTCGCCTCAGTGGCGCGCCATTGGACACTTGCAGCTTGCCGCGGTAGGTGACGAGTTTTTCTCCACTCCCTACCCCACGCTGCCTGGTCTCCGTTCCAGTGCAGTGGCACCTAAGGCACACTCACCTTCCCCATCTCCTGACGTCACAATCTCTCATGCCGCGACCTGCTCCCCTCCTCCATCTCCTCCCACGACGCCGGCGAACCCCTCTTCCCCTCCAGCATACGTGCCTCCTCCCTCGCCCTTCAGCCTGCGACCTGCGACCCCTCCCGTAAGCCCTCTCTCCTCCTTCCGCTCCGACGTCGCCAACTCTCACGCATGACATCTCCTCTCTCTCCACATCCCACCACGACGTATGCAACTCCTCTCTCCCCCCTCTAGTTTTCACCTCTCCCCTCCCCACCTCTAGCACCCTCAACTCCCTCCCTCCCTCTCTCCCCCTCTAGCCTTCGCCACAACCCGTTTTCCCCCCTCCAGCTCCTTTCACGGTGTAATTCCACCGTGACTCCCTCTGCACTTGATGCCCTGTCAACAACACAACCAGGAGGAAGGAGATGGTGCACCTACTCCCGATGGCGTCACCTGCTGAGACATGAGAACCAGGCGGACAGATGCTTCAAATGCCTTCGCCACAGACACTTCACCCGAGTCTGCTCCGGCCCTCTTTGCTGCTTGCAGTGCGGTCCGGCGGGCCACCATCAAGCAACATGCCCAACCCCGAAGTAGGCAAAGGAAAGAAATGGAACAATGCATATGGCACCCTGGAAGCTGTCAAAGACACATATGCCACCACGAGCGATGACACATGCAGCCCAGAATTCTCCGGCCAATGCATTGTCTCCATCCCATGGAAAGCGACGGTGCAACGAAGCGTCGTCCTCCTTAAGACCTGTCTCGTAGGCGTGGTGTCACGCGACCTTGAGGACATGACCACCATCCGTGCCATGCTGCTCACCATCCTCGATGTACGTTCTTCGTTCCATCTATCTCAGGTCTCTAAGCGGCAACCTCTTCTCCTTCGGGGCTCGCCGCAACAGTGGGAAATTCTCTTGGCCTCCTCCTCCCCCTCTCACCTGTAGGTACGCTAAGTTGGCGCTCGTGGGAATCAGCTGACGGCGCAACACCAGCGCCAACACCAACAGGCGCAAGTTCACACTCCATGGCGTTCCTCTTCACTTGATGGCAACAGAGACGGTCCAAGCGATCATCCGACCCTTTGGAAACTGATAAGGATGTCAATACCATCCCTTGGGTCACTAGACATCTCATGTATGGAGGCGTCGGCCATAGTCTTCCTCGTCCAAAAACCACCGACTTCAATCACCCTTTGCGTCGGACCGGAGAGCTTCCGGGTGGGTCTCCAGGAGCAGAGAGAGACACCTCGTCGACACTGGTCAGAAGTTGTCACAGGGACTGCCGGAACTGACACAATGAGGATGGGAAAGAGGGAAGTTGTCGAGCCACCACCTGCCTCCGGTTGTCCCTCGAATCTTAATCGGATCAGCGCCCATCAACCCCCTGCTCCGCCTGAACTCGAACCCTCGTCGCCTGAACCTAACTGCCTTGACCCCACTATACTCCCTCTCTCAGCTCCGACCGACCTCAACCCGCCTGCCATTACTTTGCCCACCTCCACCGTACCCACTCCATCCTCTTCCCAACCCAACTCCATCCCACCAGCTAGCCCCGCTAAAGCTAAATCAGATGCACCCTCAGGCCATGATCCAACAACACCTCTAGTATAGGAGCTTGTGCAGCTTGAGCAGGGTTTGCAGGAGGTGACACCAACACCTTCACCACAAGAGTCCGCGTCAGCTCACCAGGGATCCAACGTCGCCACACTCTTTCCTCCAAGACCCACCTGCCACCGACCCTACAACATCCCTTCTGCTAAAGGCCACTCTGAGCGCGGAGGCGCCATCCCCCTCATTAGCAGCAGCCCCGGACCGCATCAGCAGCCCCGCGATGACAACGGTGGTGGTGGCGACCACCAGGCCTAATGCATTGGGTGACCTACAGGAGGGTCGCCCAAAGTAGGACGTCCTCATAGTAGCAGTGGCCACAAAATTCTAGGGTGGGTCACCTAGAAGCAATAGGAGCACGAGATCACGTCATGTGGGTGTTTGCACACACGTATGATCATGAGGGCGAATACGGTTTCCTAATGAAAGTCCTCACCTGAAACATTTGCGGCCTTGGGGAGGCTGAGAGGCGTCACTCCCTAGGACGCTATTTGAGGTCATGGGGAGTAGATGCAGCTTTTCTCCAAGAGACAAAACTCACCGAGTGCGATGACCACACATCGCGACAGAATGGCGGGACATGGCTAGATAGTCATGTCACCCTAGGGTTAGTTGGCAGATCATGAGGAGGCAAGGCATTATTGGATGGAGATCCGACCTTTTGGAGGTGGTTGACTCTCGGACGGAGAGGTTCTCAATCTTGGTACATGTCCGCAAGTGGTCAAACGGGCAATTGTTTCTCTTCTCCTATGTATATGGTCCCCTCACAGCGGCCTTACGAAGCACTCTGTGGGAAGAGCTCCACAATATCCGAGAACTCTTCCCAATGAGCCAGTGGCTGATTGGTGGGGATTTCAATGTCACCCTCGACATCAACGATCACCTAATACTACAACGTAGAAGGGACTCAGTTGCAGAGGAGCCCCAGGATTCCATTGAGTCTCATTCGCTGATGGACTTCCCACCATCGAACTACAGATTCATATGGAGGAGCTTGGCATCGCCGTCCACTCTCTCAAGGATTGATCACTTCCTCGGTTCAATGGAGCTAGCGGAGACACATCAGCTTGCAGATGTCCAGGCTATGGAGAGACCCTTCTTGGACCACACTCCACTCTTATGGCTGTCCAATGAGGATCAATCTACCGGCTCTTACTTCCGATTCGAGCGCACCTGGCTACTCGAGGAGGGCTTCAGAGAGAGGGTTGCAGAGCAGTGGTTATCCATCCCTCCATCGGACTCAGCGGCACAGACTCTTGCCGTCAGATTATCGGCTCTCCGGGACTTCCTTCGGGGATATCGGAGGAAGATTAGAGAGGTCAAAGAGAGGTGCCATGCTGAGGCCTTGGTGATAGTCTCCCGCTTGGACCAGACGGAGGACCACCGAGATCTCACCCCTAAGGAGATAACCGAGAGGAGATTTCACTAGACGGTTATTGAGACGAAAGAGAAGAAGATAGAGATTCATTGGCGGCAACGCTCACGTCAGACATGGCTCCAAAAGGGTGATGCCAACACCAGATTCTTCCATCTTTACTCGAGCAATCACCGATGATCCAACCGGATAGACACGATCATAGTGCAAGGGAAACCATCACAGACCACACCCAGATCGGGGATGTTATCGCTGCCACTAAACCATCACAGACCACACCCAGATCGGGGATGTTATCACTGCCACTACAGGGCGATCTCGAGAAGACTACCGCCACCTAGGTGGCGGTGGTCGGCTCGAGACCTCCCCCGTTTATCTACTAACCATATTTCATCTTTGTCAAAGGTCTTCACAGAGACAGTGGTCACACATGCCTTACGTGACCTCAAAAGGAAGGGTGCACCAGGGCCTGACGGGTTCCCATTCTTCTTTTACAAAGAGTTCTGGTCGATTCTCAGGACAAATGTCATGGCGGCTATCCAGGAGTTCGCTAATGAGAATCGAGGCTTTAAATGGCTCAATCACTTCCTAATGTTCATGCTCCCGAAGTGCACATCTGCTGAGGAGATAGGGGACTTTCGACCGATCGCGCTATCCAATGCTATTTACCTTATTGTGGCTAGGGTATTAGCGAATCGGCTAATAGAGGTCTTGGATGATCTCATCCATCCAGTTCAATCAGCTTTTATTTGTGGCTGATCTATCTCGGACAACTACACCATTGCTTCAAAGATCACTGCGGCATGACATCGTTCAGGGACACATAGTTTTCTTTGGAAGGTGAATTTCTCAAAAGCCTATGACTCGGTCTCCTGGTCTTTGTGTGGCACTCTTTGTAAATAAGAGATTTCCCACCGATCTAGATTTCTTGGATGAAGCAATGTATAACCACAGCTTCCTTCTCAGTATTAGTCAATGGGAGACCCACTGGAGGTTGGGTTCAACCACAACTTGGGGTCCGACAGGGGTGCCCGCTAGCCCCCATGCTCTTTGTACTGGCAGTGGACGCTTTGGCCCGGTGCACCTTCTCAGCATGCCAGGCAAGCATCATCAGGGGCTTCTTTCTAGAGGGTGGCAGGGACAACCTCATTCCACTCCTATAGTATGCAGATGACACAATCTTCTTTGTCGAGGGGTCGGCACAGTCTTCTTTATCGAGGGGTCGACACAGTCTTCTTTATCGAGGGGTCAATTAAAGAGGCCCGTTGGACTGCGGGCATGGTAAAGATGTTTGCAATTGCCTCGGGTCTACAAATAAATCATGCCAAGTCATCCTTCATTCCCTTTGACATGACCTCAGGGGAGGCAGTAGTCTGTAGTGCGGAGTTGTGGACACCTGTTAGCACCTTGCTGATCACATATCTGGGATTACCATTATCAGACAAGCACATTGGCTCACGCAACTGGACCCCGGTCATTGAGCGTATAGAGCACCGACTGCACGATTGGAGCTCTAGACTATTATCCCGAGGTGGACGTTTAGTCTCCTCAAGGCAGTTCTCTCACCGCTTCCTACCTATTACATGTCAGTCCTACATATGTCAGCCCAAGTCGAGCGGCGTATGGACACAATGAGGAGCATATTCTTTTGGCAAGGATGCAATGTAGAGAGATCCGAGACCCACTTAGTAGCTTGGAGAGAGATTTTCTGCCCCATTTCTCTAGGCGGGCTTGGGGTCCGGAACCTTCGCTGGGCCAATCATGCTCTTCTTGCACGTTGGGTTGGGCGTATCATGGGTCCAGAGACAAATTTATGGAGTGAGGTCTTCCTAGCATGCTATGGTAGAGATCTCTCATGGGATTCCAGGCCACATCTTCTACGAGGATCTTCTGCCTTCTCGCGAGGAGTGTCCACCATCCTCCCTAGGACATGACAGTTCTTCCAAGCCTCCTTGGGCTCCGGTTCAGTTTTTTCATTCTGGCATCATGAATGGACAATGATGGGCAATACACTGGCGACGGCCTTCCCCATACTTCTCTCCCTATCAACAGACCCATCAGGGACAATGGCAGATTTCTGGTCAGCTCACGATGATTCAGGGGGTGGTTCTTGGGCGCCACTCTTTAGGTCGGCCCTCTTCGACCGACGATTCGAGGAGATCCTTTGACTCCTCGAGCGAATATCAAGATTTCATCCAGATGAATCCAGACCATATGACTGGATATGGTCCTCAAGGGGTTACTCCGCAAAGGAAGTTTACAAGTAGTTACTTCCTAAGGGCACAATACATGAGACCATCAGAGCCGACACGTCACGTATTTGGCGTTCACGCACACCGCTCAAAGCCATGATTTTTGCCTGGCTTCTACGGCGCGGGAGGATTCTCACCAAGGTCTACTGAGCTAGATGGGCGCCACAGACAGACACCACATGTGCTATGTGTCGATCGGAGGAGGAGGATCTACCCGACCTTTTCTTCGGCTGCCCTATAGCCGTCGAGACATGGCGTCGTTTGGGATTCACAAGCATTGACTGCTCTAGAGTAGACTCTTTTTGGGACTCGCTCAGATCACTTGGTACGCATGCTAGCGCAAGGTGGAAGCGATCATGGGCTATGAGCCTGGCCACGACGTGGGCAATATGGCTGCAACGTAACCACACTATTTTTGGGGGCGAGAGATGCTATATAGAGAGTATTGTACATCATGCATCTTTTTTTATTAGTGAATGAGGTTTTGGCTAGTCATTTTCTTATTTTCTTAGACTTTTGACTTCGAGGATCCGTCTATACGGAACTCAATTCTCACACTTGTAAAGCTAATTTTTTGTAATACATATGGACGACAACGATAATCTGTTGTTGTACTTTCTTTGCTAAAAAAAGAATCAATAAAAACAACTAAAAACAAACACTTTGGTTGAAGGAGAGGGCCTCCAAAATGAATCCGAATTGGGTAGACGCTATAGGACGAACTCTAAGAACATTCACTATTCTTTTTGTCTTCAATTTAGGTGACATACTTCTCTCTTCTTCTCGTCATGGAAACCCGATTTGCGATCTCTGAAATATGAAAGATGATAATAAATGATTTGTGGGTTCCAAAACAAGTATATTTATAAGGTAGATTTGGGCTCTTAGGTCTTGTATCTGTCAGTTGAAAAATTGCTTGGCGAACAAGTCATAAATATCATTCATTGATGTTCGAACTGCCACAGTTGTGAGAGAAAATAGCTCATTTTGAATCCCAAATGGCTCATGTTTAGAATGGAACATGAGTCCTATTGAGTGGAACACGACTTATGTAGGGTGAGCGCTGCTTGTGTTGATATAAACTATTGTGAGAGAACACGACATGTGCAAAACTTGATGCAACCAATTTATAGTACTAATGCTAGCAATTGCGCTAGTCCTATAAAATAATATAGAGATGAAAAGAGCATAGAATCCAAGAGGACTAATTTGATTCTATCTACCAACTTGGGTTGTTATTTGAGATGAAAATGAACTCAATTGCAATTGTATAGTAAAAATAGAAACAATTTATTAAGGAAACTTATGCCTTGTTTTGAGAGAATTTAGATTAAAAAAGAGTTAGGGTTCAGATTAAGTATCTCAAAGGTTATTAGTTTGAATAACCAATAAGCCCAATATGAATTTCAATGACGGGAAAGGTTGCTTATCAATTTGGGACTCTTAACTCTGGCCTAATTATGTTGAACTTAACTATGATTAAATATGTTTCAACCTCGATCTACTCTAATCTAAACTTCTATTAAAGACAACTAAACAAAGTGAGTCAATGATCCACACACCTTATTTTTCAACCTAAATAACTAAAGTAGGGTATTTTTTTGTTAACATAAACTATTTAGGTTAGTCTCGAGAATGGTTTGTCTTGTGTCCAAAATGTTTGTGTTAGGCTAAAAATGCACTTACATAGTTCTTGTTGTCTTTAATATGAATAAAAAATTAAACAATCAAAATATATTTGAAAACACTTCAAAATTCCACATCAATAATACCGAACTAGTTAAGGCTAATATGAAGAATCTTTCAAAGGAAAAAGCGCAAAAAACTATAGATAATGCACATAAGAGATTCAGGGTGTTCACGGGTCGGGTTCGACCCAACTCGACTCTAAATTCGACCCAATCCGATTAATTTTGATCATATTGAGTTGGTCCGGGTGGATCCCAAATTAGTCATCGAATCTGATCCAACCCGATCTTCGTTGGGTTGGGTTAGATAAGGTTGGTCATCGAATTACCCGATTAAATTTTTTCATATTTTTTATTACTTTTTTTATATTGTTTATTACTAGACATATTTTTAAATAGAAAGAAATATTGTTTTTCAAACATTTGTAGTATTTTTCAAGGATATAAAGTACAAAGTAATGTATTTAAATTTTAAAGTAATATCACATTCTTATCCAGATCAAATTAGTTCAAATTTAATAAAAAAATATATAAAAGTTCGGATCATCGGGTTCGGTCGGGTTTGAAAAATTGAAAATCCTATCAGACCCATTGGTGACCGGTTTATAATCGAGTCAGTTCGGGTCCGGCTCGACCAAGGATCCGACCCGACCCAATTGAGATTGGATCATTTCGGATCATCGGGTCCATCCGACGCAGCGAACACCCCTAAGATTTCAAAATAAATTAATTTATTGATCAACAAGGTTCAACTAAATCTTGACTAAATAGAAGAACTACTTCATACTAGATGGAATCCACCAAAGGAAATAATAAATAGTCATGTTGAACCAATAAAAACAAAGAACTAACTCTCTTGTCTATGGAGAAAGCATTTGCAATGAATCCCAACTAAGTAGATACTGCAATCCTAAACTTTCAATCTTGTTGATCTTCAATTAAGCCCACAAGACTTCTCTCTTCTTCTGGACATGAAAATCAGAAATGGGATCTCTGAAAGATGAGAGATGATTAGAGAAGATGTTTATGGTCCCAAACACGGTAGAGTTGGCTCTTGGGATCTTATATCCAGCAATCCAGATGTTGCTTGGTGAACAAGTCATAAAGATCAATCCATTTATCCACGAACACGTCATAGTTATGAGAGAGAAAATAACTTGTTTTGAGTCCCAAAATGGTTAGTGATATGAATGGAACATGGGCTCTATTTAGTGGAACATTGGGTGAATGCAGCGACCATGTTGATGTGAACACATTGTGATAGAATGTGACTTGTGAAAATACTTGATGCGAAAAATTTGATTGCGATGACACTAGTAAGTATCCTTGTGGTGTCAAGTAACAAATATATGAGTTGATTGTCGAACCCACAATGACTAATCTAATTTTATATTCTTAATTGGGTTTGTTATTTGATACTAAAAGAAATTTGATTGCAGTTGGAAAGCAAAAAATGTAAAAGAATTCAATGGGCTTAAGAAGGCGGGTGTCAACAAAATATTTATAAAGGTTATGAATTTTTTTTTCAAATTTTGTATTGAGAGTCAATATATAAACTTTCCCATCTTGCATGCTCTTTTGTTCTCTTCTTATCCAAAAAAGTTTTTTTTGCAATATTTCAAGAACATCCTGATTAAGAGTGAATTTCATAGTTGTGTCTTTTTTTATATGTGATTGTTTCTCTTGTTTGGTAACCGTAGCAATGGATAAAATTGAAGACAACACTAGGTTTTTTGTTGAGGGCGAAAAAGACATTTAATCAATGTTTTGGACTTATATCAAACAATGTTGCAAGTTGATCATAGTTTGATGGATTTCTAACTAGTTGAAATGAATTTGAAATAAAGATGATTCACTAGAATTTTAAAGACAAAATATGAACAATAGTAGATAAAAGATGTAAAATATTTAATAAATAATTTACTTAACAATACATATTAAATTTATTAATATCTTTACTTTATAAAACATATTATTATTCTTATGTATGATTGTTTTTGTAACGCGCAACCCGAGTCAAAGAAAAGGAAAACAAAAATATCAAATAAGAAGATAAGATTAGAATAATATGTGATTATTTGAGTCATAATCAAATTGTTAACCAAAATTTCTTTTAATCAGTTGAGTAGCTAAAATCTTATCCAAATTATTACTCGTAGAGACTTCTAGTCACATGCAAAGTTATCCTTAATAAATTTTAATCACATACAAACTCATTTTTAAAAGGTCTTAATCCTATCAAAATGTATCCGGATTAATTGTTGGCTCAAAGTCAATCTAAAATGATTTTCTTCTTTTACTTAACCCAACCCCCTTTTTCATTTCCCCTCATGGTCTCTCTCTCTCTCTCTCTCTCTCTCTCTCTCTCTCTCTTATATATATATATATATATATTATGATTACAAATAGAAGAAATTATGAGTAGATTTACTAATATCATCGTTGTTACTAAGCGTTTGTTCACTCTACAAAATCATTATTTATGCCCCTTTAATTGACCTTCGGAATGGAGACAATAACTACCATATCAAAGCACCAAAAGGTCTGAACATGGACTGCGTTTACCTTGACATGATCCATAACATCGAAACAAAGTCAGAAAAACATATTTTGTAGCTCTTGATGTGGATTTTGTCTTGGATTGAAGATGACATAAGTTTGAACCCTAACCCCAAACTTAGAAATGGATAACATCTTCCTAGGTTGCGTCAAATAGATTTGAGAAAATGTATGAGAAGCCCTAGCACGGGTTGCGTTGTATCCAACATCGACCTTCTAGTTATACGAATTGGAATCGGTTGAATCAGACATGAGTTATTTCACCTTGAACCCGGGGCACATTCTTTAGACATAGATCACACTGATATATTATCAAAACTCGAAGTAGTAATGTAAAATGGACCATGTCATCCGTGACGTAGGTCGCAACATATTATATGTTTTTCCTAATCCTTATCATATATGATTTGTTGTATGTATTTGAATTCTCTTGATTTATTGTATTAGTAAAGATAACTTAGAAAAAAGTTATAGCTTGCATTAGAATAGTGCTAAAATGGTTAATGGTTATGATTTAATTTATACCTCAAGAGTATGATTTGGTTTTTCACAAATTGAGGAATTTATTCCAAAGACATGGGGTAATAGTTAGTTGCTTCACAAACTATGGGTTCTTTTGGAGATTATTGTTTAGTAGTAAAATTGTTAATGTTTATGATTTAATTTATCCATGAAGAGTATGATTTGATTCTCGATGAATTGAGTGATTTATCCCTAAGATGTACAGTAGTAGTTAGTTCCTTTGAGGACTATTATTATCTATGCTAGCCAACCTTCGTGGCTTCGAGACTAAGACCAATGATTCTTCATGATTGAAAAATGCTTTTTATTGATTGTAGTAATTGGACAACTTAGGATAAGATAAATACAAAAAAAAACAAAACGATCCTAAGTTGATGATTGTATTGGGCTTGAATATATTGAGAATATGAGATAATGAGCATTATAATATTATGACTATTTATGTGTTTATATATGCTCTACCCTATTATCTATTGACTTTATATATTTGGCTTCATCATTCATGGGAGAATTGCATCCTTCGCATAAGATCCTGTGGGTAACTATGATTCTGAATAGATGGTGATGACACATGCAACAATGAGATGACTTGCATGTGGTTCGAGTTAGGTTGATTTTCTAATAGAGTTTGTCAGATCTTTAGTAGTTGTTGTTTTCAAGGGCGTTCCTAAACCTCATTTCCTTTTCCTTCCTCTTTCTTAATCGACATGTGCCATTGTTCCATTTATCTATGATCTCATTATTGCCTCCTTTATATTTATTTTTTTGTTAAGATTTTTATCTTTCATTTATTCTTGATTTCTTTCTTTTTCTTTAATTTCATGTTTTCTTTCCATCTTGCACCATTATCATTTATTTCTTCCTATATTTTTCTCCCTTTAATGTGATCTGGTATTTTTTTGTAGTTTTTGTTCAAAATTTTGCATTTACATAAAAATAGATGGAACTAGTTTTAGTTGTTCAATCGGTTTTACCTGGTTGAACTTCATTTCTTTGATATAAATTTTGTTTAAAACCAAACTACATTGGCCGCCGATTTGCAATCTGTAGGATCGAGATGGCACCAAGAGGGGGGGGGG
>LTAE01005820.1:4257-27283 GCA_001647135.1 Pontederia paniculata | reverse complement strand
TCTCTCTCTCTCTCTCTCTCTCTCTCTCTCTCTCTCTCTCTTTCTCTCTCTCTCTCTCTCTTTCTATGTAGGAAAGAGAAAAAATCTTATAATAATGATCTATATCGACATGAAGGAGAGAAAAGATGTTTCTATGGCCTCCACATACGCTGAGTTTCCTAGAAACCGGCAGTAGCCGGTCAAAATGATCGTGCATGAAAAGTTTTCCAAGTTAGATGATCGTCGTGTTACAAATTGAAGTCTAATGACCGCAACGGGATAAAGGGTAAAGTTGAATGACCGTTCGCGTAATTAAATAAATCATCATGATGAAAACAGAATTTTATCCTATGGTGCATATTTGGGAGCAATTATAATGATCCGAATTATAATTCACATGAATCAACTACTGGGATTAAATGATGTAACAAATAAACAGAAACAACCAAGATTAAAACATGAATAAAATCTTGTGGTGCAGATTTTATATGGCTTATAACGGTGATCAAAAGCACGAGTGCATCTACGATCAAGATAAAAAAATTAGTTATAACGACTAAGATTGAAATAGGGATATGATCATATGGTTCTGATTCAACGAGTGATTATAAAGGTTCAGATTTAATCAACACAAAAATCTATCATTCAAATATGATAGAAGAAACTAACGTTCAAGATTTAAAGAACTAAATTATATAGATCTACGGTCCAGATTGAATATAATACATTTAATCCTACAATCATAAGTAAAATACGAAGATAAATCAATTGTCGAGATCAAACATGGAAGAAAGCCTATGGGTCAGATTAATATCGAGTGGAGAAGTTATTGTTCATCTTCTCCACTAGACAATAGTATCATTCATCGACGATCGATGCAGAGGGAGGTTGTTAATAGTCGAGAAGCCTTAATTGATTCGTCTCAAGATTCGAGAGAGTTCGTTGGTCGGGTGAGAAGCATTATGAGTCGTCAATTTGATTCGTGGGATCGTACTTTCATCTCATCACTATCTACAGTCGAATACTAGGGGATGGTGTCGTCGATTGATTCAAGGTAATTGGATGTCAGTGACTATCGAGGTGGCTCGGCATTGATGGCAAGGCAACAACAAGGAATTATCGAGAGTGAGAAAAAGAGGGAGGGAAGACAGGCAGGTGCAAAACGATTTCACTGGCGAAGTCAATCACTCTAATACCAATTGAAGAGAAGGGAAGAGAGTTTGCCGACGAACGAATGGAGACTCCTGAAAGTCACCTATTCCTTTTTATCGGTCGATACCTGCCATCATCCGTCCCCTTAATTCCGATTGTCTGCATGCTGAAAACATCCACAACAATTTCACTCGATCGCCTGCCATATATGCACCTTCCATTTTTTGTGTGCTCGATTGTCCATATAACATTTAACTTAGTTACGAATTTGGATATGCAAAAAGTCAGAGCACGAGATGTGTTGGTGAGCGTGATTAACAGGGTGCGCACTGACAAATGGACTACTGGTGAACATTATCGACGCAAGGCAACTGTCACCACAAATGCAAGGCGTGATCACGGAGGTCATTTACAAAATTACAATAGGAGCTCCTAATGAAGTTTGTGAGCTTAGAGATCAATTGAAAAGAGTCACATTTCATCATAGTCACATCTTTATGTTGGCATCAACATATTTCACATTTCATCATAGTCACATCTTTCTAGATACTCAAATGTATAACGAGAATAAATAATAATTTTTTGTATATGATCATTGATTTTTACATTTCATCTATATAGTCTTAGTCCCCCTAAATCCTCATAATACTCACATGTGTAAAATACTCAAAAAAAGATTAACATAATTACTATATGTGCTATTATGAGAGAGTTAAAAGAATTTAGGAGGATATAGCAAAGCCCATCTATATAATATCAATAGAGTGGTGCTATAACCCCATATAAAACCTCTTAATACCTCACAATTGCATGCCTTATAATTTGATGAACTTTTAGAATAATTTAACTATGTTAGTATTAAAAGAATTATTAGGCACACTTTTTAGAAGGATGTAAAGTTATCCGATATCAATAATATTTGAAAGCTTGTGTCCATATATATCATGTCTGGGTATTCTTCTAATGATAATATACTAATTGTTTTCATCTACTCCCATAATCATCTTGCAATCTTGTATGCACCATGAATTCAGCACATGGCTCCGTACATATCTTTTTATTTCCTCGACATTGTAGATACATTCAGGTTTACGGTCATTAAGAGAAAATAAAAGATAAATGAATAAAATATTCAATTCATACATTTCTTCTATTTGTTTTTCATTGTTCGAGTAATTTTCGTGTATAATTCCTCAACTTTGTTCATATCTCATTTTGATCCTCGAATTTTAGTTTGTAACAAATTGATCCCTTAAGTTTGTAACTTGCTCGTCGAAAGTTCCTTCACCTAAGATAGCATATTTTTTCGGTTTTCACTTCACGTGGTAAATCCACGTAAGTAAAAATAAAAGATAAAAATATTAACGTAGAATTTAAATTTTTTTTAATAGTCCTTTAACTTTACTCAGTTCCTATTTTGATCCCTAATTTTAAATTGTAACCAAACAGTCCCCTAATTTTAGTTACAAACTAAAAAAACTAAAATTAGGAGACCTTTTGATTACAATTTAAAATTAGGGACCAAAATGAGAACCGAGTAAAGTTAAAGGACTATTAAAAAAATATTTAAATTTTACGTCAATATTTTTATCTTTTATTTTTATTTACGTGGCTTTATCACGTTGAGTGAAAATTAGAAAAACCTACTATCTTAGGTGAAGAAACTTTCGACGAACAAGTTGCAAAATTAAGGGATTCAATTTATTATAAACTAAAATTCAAGAACCAAAGTGAGATCCAAATAAAGTTGAGGGACTATACACGAAAATTACTTCTCAATTGTTTTAGCTCCATTGGCTATACAACGTGTACATGATTTAATTTCTTTAGTTGTTTTCATCCACTTCCAGAGATGCATATCAATAATTGACTGTCTCACTAAAATCTGCTATATATTGCCAAGCTTACCCAAAAACCTCTTCTTGCAAGCAAGCATTCCCATACCAAAATCAATCACATTATTGGATCTGCAGAGGGGAGCTCTTGCACTGAAAAGAATACTTGGAAAAGGCAAGCTCTCAAACATGCTCTTTTCCTTCATCTTTTTGCTTATTCTGAACAAGCATTGATGCACACAGGTCCAGGAGTGTCCAATCTATATAATATGTTGTTACTTGTTAGTGCCATATAATAACCTCAATTCCTGACTTGGGTGTTTTGGAGTAAATGCTTGGTTAAGCCCCATTGTTTATTAAGGAAGAGAAATTTGTATCAGAACTGAAAGGGACAAGCACAACTTTGTTCAAGAATCTGCATAGCTCAGCACAGATTTTGCGTCCTGTCGGAAGCAGTTCATCACGTATAGTCCCTCGCTGCATGACCTGTGCGTAGTTGAATTGTCGATATTTGAACGATTCGTTTGTGCAGCACAGTACGCATATGCACCGTGTCACATCTAAGGGTTCAAATTAAATGTGCCTTGCATATGCGGCGGACAAGCACGGTACTGTTTATTATACAAGGGTTATGTTACTGCCTACCTAATGATGGATCTTGGCTAATTCACATGATGAGGCTGATCTTATGAAGAAGATTAGTGTCCATGAAATGGTTGTATCCTCTCTCTCTCTCTCTCTCTCTCTCTCTCTCTCTCTCTCTCTCTCTCTCTCTCTCCACCCAAATTGGAGCCAAGCAATGGGGGTCCAGCTGAAAGACAATGCTTTCATTTTTGCTGTCTACCAAGCAAATCACATCTAGATCAGTAGATTGTGCACACGACTGTTCCATTCACTGTCCTTAAATATCACATCTAGAGAGACTTCATGATTTGACGAATATGTTGTTATTCCATTTGATGCAGGGCTGTATGGTAATCAAGATGAAATGTGGTCCTCCTTCCTCAATACAGAAAAAAAAAACACTCATCAGAGTTTCAAGCAGTGGACATGGAAGTGGCCGGTGCATTGCATGGAGTTATCACTCGCCAAACTTTCATAATAAGTTTGTAGTCTTGTCTCATCTGATCAGGGACGAGAGCGATCTTATGGTCACATGTCAAGTCATCTCAATTGCTTCGGCCATCTTGAGGTCAAATAGTTGTCTTGGTGGATGGAGCACACCATCAATGACAGGATTCATTTGTCACTTGGCTGTACTTATATACACATATATATACATAATATAATATACAATATATATATATGTATATATATATAAACGGGCCCAGCAACCTCCCAGGGTATAATCAAATTGCCTGCATGATTGGTTTCTCTCACTAGCCATCACTTTTGCATTCACATCACTTTCTTACTTCTACCATTGCTGTCCCTCGTCTTGCTCTTTCTTTCTCCTCTTGAACCAGAAAAAAGAAGTGGTTGTAACTTATAACTCTCTTTCTCACTCTCATACTCTCTTTACCTCACTCCTAATATCGAGGCACTGCATGGGAAAGTTGGCAATTTTTACTGTCCCTTTTTTTCTCCGAGCGAGAAATCTGCACTGCAATCATAACTTACTAAGAAGATAAGAAAAGGAGGTGGAGAGAGAGAGCTGTACCTGCTGCTGCTGCCCACCAAGATGTCACAGTTTTTGAGCTTATTCTCCAACACAACCACACAAATCTTCCGCCATGGTTTCAGTTCAGCTCCATGTGACCATGTCAGCGGGCATGTCCTTTTACTCCATGTGGCGACAGTAACTGCAGCAGCATTACTGACATAAATAGGATCTCATACATCATGGACCACTTCAATAATACCCCTCTCCACAATTCAAATATAAAGTTAATTAATCATATCAAACTATATATGTACATAACTGGCAGGTTATCTGAAAAAGTAATGCATGCACTTATCAGTGTTCCATATCCGACCTTGCAAGAACAAATGCATAATTAAGAAACGCCAACCGAGACGATTCCAAAGAGATGCCATGCATGCATGCTACTCGCATCAGTGTACCTACTCGTGCAAAGGTTCCCCTAAAAAAGGTTGAAGAAAAGTGGAGGTCGTCATCACTATTGACTCGACCAGTAATTTCCCATCAGTATCAGCATCATGTAATCCATAACTACTTTTGTGTGCAGACTGCAGAAACACTCGTGAATCACAGAGGATATCAGGGTTCAGGTCTACTGTACTGATCTCTCTCTCTCTCTCCCCTCTCTTTATCTCCCTTCATTGCGTTTTAATCATCTTTTTCAAGTAGATTTGACATAAAGGCTACATCACAAAAACTGGAGAATTAAAAAAAGGAAGTGCTCCTCCTGCCTCCAAGAGGGGCAAAGTGCCAGACCAACACAGCATGTGGCATGCACAGATCAATTCAGTGTCTCAGCCGAACTTTACAAGAAAACACCAAATGCTAAATTTGATCATAGTTTAAATTATGAGATATAACAGTTTTTTTTCTGAAAAACTTAATTCTTTCTGTCTCACAATTTCTTTTAATTTTTTTTGTATCTATGTAGGGGTGAGAGCTTCGAGTTAGTATGGGGTAAAAGTTGCATGTTATGCTGCCAAAGTAAAAAGAAAAATAAAAGAAAGGTGGAGTGCAGACACCTCATTTCCTTTCCTTACTGTGGTGAGCTTTCATAGGGACGTGACCATGCCCTGTGGCTCCTGTCTCCCTCATTTCCTCAAAGTTCCTTTGTCTTTGTGGAACTTCTCCCCTTCTCCATTATTAAACTCTTCACCTCCATCAGCCCTTCTGCTTTAATAATTGGAGTACTGAAATATATAGTGGGGATCAGATCAGAATCATCAAACAATAAGGGCCCTCTGGGAAATTGATTACTCATGTCATATGGTGCCCATCCATGTGTGGGGCTGTCATGTCTCCCCCTACATATATATTCAATTACCTGATGAGTTTTTTTTTAAAGCATCAAGCACTAATAGCTCAAATATATACCTTCATCTGAAAGGACAACCAGCTTCATAGTGCTCTCCAAGTAGCAGAAAACAATGTTTTTTGTTCTTTTAGTTTGGTTACATTTTAGGTATACAATTCCACTTGTTTTGCTATCTAGCTTATGATTTCATTTTGCATTGATACGCTTTTGTGCTTCTCCATGTCTTTCAGGTATACTACCACCACCTTTACCTATGTCCAAGGCTTTTCTTGAGATAATTTACTTCCTAATTCCCAGGTTCGTTGATGCTCCAGATTTTTGGAACATCTTCATAATTTTACGTTAACTGTGAATTAACAAGTAGTATTTGAACCATCTCCAGTGGAGTATGATTCTCCACAATATATTAGGGAAAAACTGGCATATGGGAAGATAATATGAATGATGCACAAATGCTTGCATGGACTATTATATGGTAACATGATCCGTGATCAAGATTGAGAAGATGATTATTTGAAACAAGTCAGAAACCAAACTGTGGATCACTCACTTACAGATATATACAAATCCTACAACATGCAGGGTTGGACATCAGTCACTTTGTGGTACAACTTGCAATCTTACGATTGCAGGACCATGCTTTAGAAACCCATTTTAGGAGAAAACGAAATGGACAAGGGCAGACAATTTGATACCATATGAATTAGAGTAACAACTAACAGGAAGGCATAGAAAAGAAACATTCCATTTTGTTAAATTTTCAGGATGGATTTGGTTGCTACATATCTTAAGATTGCCCCAGTAATGGGTTTGGACAATATCTTTTTGTACTCATCCCCCCAGTTGTGGCAGTAAAATACCCAAGAAACAAGAGCAAGTAATGAGGTTGGATTTGCACTCAACGAGAAAAATCTAATCAATATAACATGAGGCACAGGGGTTCTGTTATGCTAATGATCGTCATCTAAACGTTAACTTTGTCATCAAATTATTTTGAGGAAAGATTACAATCTAAATCTAAGTAGTCAAAAATTCGTCGAGTAATTCATGTTACATATATTGAAGTCATGTTTAGTATTCCCATACTCATTCCATCTGATGAATATGACATGGGTGACCTTCCTTCATGATAACACTGAGACAGTAATCACATGCTCCAATACCTTGCTAAAGAGTTGTGATCAGTCATTTTGAGATGAATAACTGATCACAACTCTGAATAACTTTAGTTGTGATTCAGCTGTATTGACGTCTCCTTTTGTTAATTGATGTAACCTTTTTAATCCCGGGAAAAAAGACACGATTTACTAACTAAATAGTTTTACTTTGCCCATCAAGAAAAAAATGTTTTACTTCTAACTCAATTATTGATGTAACAATCTCAATGCAACTTGTCCTCCATATCATAGTGGAGTTCTTCAGCACTTGACATCTAATAATTGTGCATACCATCAAAATTTTTAGAAGCATGACTCATATAATTATTAAACATCAGAAGCAATCATCTTGCATAAGAGGAATATATTGTGGGATCTGTTTAACAGTTTCAAGCATCCTTTTGTTGATTGAACAAGATAAGTTCACTTTAGCTTCTGCAATTAAGTAGCTCTTGCAAGAGCCCAAAGTTGGATCCATCTGAAATAGGTTGGTGAAATGTTCATTTCTCAACCTAACTATAAGATATATAGGCGCATGTAACTTTGGACCTTGTACAGTAGCTTTTTGAGATTGCAGGTACGTTTTCCTACAATTTCTAGACAACCAACTGTTTATGCAATGTTAGACTAGTGATCATTTCAGAATAGGCCAACCTAAATATCCATCATAATAGACATGCTAGACATGCACTTTTAATTGCATAGCAAGATATTAGAGATCCAAAAAATGAGTTTGTGTTTCCTGGAAGCATTTGGAAGTACATTTTCAGTATAGGATTTGTCGTAGAAAGACTTGGTGATAAGTATGTCAATCCTGATTAGCTGTAATGGAGAATTCAAATTGAAATTGAGTGGATATCAGGTGCTTGGGATCATATGATGATACCTCCTCACAAAGCTCCTTTGTCAAAGTAGTATGACCTAGGTGAGTGGCATAGTAATGATAAATTCCACAAATCATCCACAGCTACAAAGCTAGGAGATTGAGATAATGACAATGGAAAAGCATAACGTTGGTGAAGTGCTTAAGATTGAGATAATGACCATGGAAAAGCATAACGTTGGTGAAGTAGCTTAAGATTGAGATAATGACAATGGAAAAGCATAACTGAAGGGATGGATGCTAATGGTGAAGTAGCTTGCACAGGCAGTAACGTGATGTATGTTTCCAGAAAATTATCTAAATCCAACTTCTAAAGGATCACAAGATGAAATAAATGGGTAGGAGTAGGACATCCTTTCCGAGATGAGCAGTAGCATACCTTTGGCATAACCAGATGGCTCAGATGACATGCTCAACAATAAGCCATGTTCAAAAAGGTAAAGGAGGGATGTTCAAGAACAGGTGCAAAGAGGCAAAAAAACTGTTCCTCGGATGTGGGCTAATTGCAGCAATACAGTTTAAGATGGAAAAAAAAATTGTGGTATAAAGTGAATTACAAGAAATAATCTAAGGAATTTAAGAAATAAGAGGACCCAGAAGGGTTAAGCTCATGGGAGAGTGCAATAAAGCCGAATGGATAATCTATTCATCAGCAGAAGTAATATTATACAATTGAGAATTATGTAAGAAAGTTTATAAAGGAACTTTTATAATATCAAATCGTACAACCTGACCAGTCTTTCCCATAATTATAAGTCCAAGATTAATTATATCACATTCTTGATCATAAAAGTCTTACAGTAGAGTGTAAGTAGATACATATATCTAAACACAGAAGAAAGAGTTAATTTTTCACATTTGATCCAGAGAGGGAGTCCAACATGGCTCACCATCGCCCAAGTCCTTTAGAAGGGCAACGTTGGGATTACCCTGTAATTTAAAAATAGTTGAAAAAGAGTCAGAATAGAATGAACGAGAGCATTAAGCCTTGCATCTTGAGCAAATATGACTTTGCTGACTGCATATAGAGATTACAAATACCAGAAGTAAAAGGAAAAATCTTCAAAATCAAAGAGTAGCTTACTATTAGATCACCACAGAGAATTTGTAAAGCAAATATTAGCAAATCTTAACTTTGTAAGCGTGAGTATAAATTCATAAGACTAGAAAAGTGTCATATACGCATACTTCAAATTGAAATGCAAGAATGATCAAAATTCTAGCATGATTTTTGTAGGCAATAATTCCTAGTTTTATGAAATCTATCAGTTTTAAGTTTAATAACTTCTATGCAAATATCTCAAGACAGAAATTTCCTTCTAGCTTTATGTACTGCTTACAGTTCTTTTCTTTTTTTCCTTTTTCCTTTGCGGGAGAGAGAGAGAAGTCAGAACCCTCGAACCTTATTATAATAATAGTCATCAGATTGCTATTGGTAGGATGTGTGTCAAGTTTGGTTAGAATTACTTTCCTCTTTCCTATTCCCTTTCAAAATAGAATTACTTTCCTATTTCTATTGAATTTACAGTTAGCAGGGTTTCAGTGTCTCAGAATGTTACTCCTATTAAGACTCATGTACCCTGTAACTTGTGATGCTTACAAATAGGTGTACCATTTTCTGACAAAATAAGATGACTTTTATCTCAATAGAATGATCTAGTTTAATTTCTCATCTTTATGCTAATAAGTGGCATCATATTGATCCTCTTCAAACAAGTTATATCAGAGCTAACCCTCCTCTAATATGTATCAAACCAAATTGTTTTTACCATTTGAACATTGATTTTGACTTGCAATTGCCTGATATCAACAAACTAGCAATCAATGTGAGCTGTACAAGGACTGTGATCGGTGCATGTTATAACAGACGGCAAGCCTCATTAAGCTGGAACAGGGCTATTCATTGGATGGAACTATGGAAGCTTCAAGGGAAGTTTGGCAGCAATCAACGATGACCATACACACCGAGAAGGATGTGAAGTTCAAGATCAAATTGACTACAAAATTATATTGTTGCTTAAAGAAGTTCACAACAAAGATAAGGATCTGACGTGCATCATCATGAATGAGCAGATGGGACATTACACAACAAGATGACCGCATCCCTGTCACAGAACCGAGTGGCATAATTGACAAGGATGGTTCATGCACAGCTACACAAAAGATCCATGAAGGCAAGAATAAGGAATCATTCCAATAAAGGGAATACTAATATATTCCGAAGGCCATACCCTCCAATCAAATCCAAGAGCATTGCACAGAAACTAAGGGGCCATTTGGTATGTGGTAATCTATTTAGATTATTGGTTATTTTATTTAAAATTCCTAGGGGCCACCACATTACCGCATTTGGCTGATACTGATCACCGATAATTTTAACTTGTCTAATAATTTAAATTACCACCTGACTGGCAATCCGGATAGCACCTGAGGAGGTGTCTTTCTGGATTTCCACTAAAGTGGGATTTGTATTTTTTTATATCTGGACTAATATAACCTTTTAACCTAATATTATTAAATCATCCTATATAAGAATATTATAGGTTCGGGCACCATCTCATGCCTTCAGACTAAAAAAGGTTGCAGAAACTTTTTGGTATGAATTATTATGCATGATTTATTTTTCTATGCTTGATTTTCTTTGACTTAATTTTGTTTTTTTAGTGAATTAAATTTAACAATTATTGGTTTCACTTATTTTTATTATTCACCCTCTCTTTTCTATATTATTTTTTGGTTTATCAAACACAACATGAGATTAAAATTTATAATATGTAGTAAGGGTACTTTAGTAAAAAGCACATCTTGCCAAATGATCATTTCTTTCTAAGAAATATGGTAATATAAATTACCATTTACATTGCTAGTACTTGTCAAACATTATTACTCGGTGATTTAATAAGTAGCAATCTATTTTTATAGTAATCTAATTACCAATTATTTTTAGAGCTAAGGAGAATGTTTAATAGCAGTGTGAAAGACTAAGGTCACAACTTGTGAAATATACTGATTCACTATTGTGAGCAAGTCTGTTGCACCACTATTGCGCCAGTGATCTACGTCAGGGTCAAACAAGAGTAACCAAATAAATTGTTTATGAAGGGCAAAACCGAGAGTATTTGAGCGTGATCAAGTGGGTCACGAACGATACTGCTAAATGAAGTTTGCAAGAAGATTGGGATGTATCTGACTGCATAAGATATCATACCAAATCAAAAAGATGGACTGAAGTTATTTTTTTTGAAAAAGGGTCATTATTCGAACTTGTAGTCATTCAAGTTTTTTTGTAACTAATTTTGTAAAAGGGATTTTTTGTAAATAAAAATAGTTAGCACAAGGTGTTCAAAAGATGAATCGAGATGAAAGCGTCAATGAGTGAAGTGTGGGTCAAATAGGAGGTTATAAAGGGTGTTCACTGGTAGAAATTTTGGGTTGAAACGGAAGCATGGACAGTAAAGTTCAATTGGTCCATATTTAGCTTATAAGATGAACAATCATAGTAGACAAATGACCCGTCCAAGATAGATTTTCGGATTGAATGAAGTTGAAGGATCTGAATAAGTTGTAATTCTGAAAAGTCGAAATCAAAGCGGATTGTAAGAAGTGGCATGAATTCTATTAGGATCAAGGTTACAGTTGAGTGTGACTAGAACTGATCTTGTATTACATAAAATTGGTTTTAGATATATTAAATATACTAAAGTTCTGATAGGATTCTATAGGCTACATGCTTTCAATAACTGTGTACTTCTGCCTATTACAATAAACAATTTGGCTTAGTTTTCTCACGTTTTTCCTAAGAAACTGGTATCAAAACAATTATATTGTAACACTTTTTAATGTTCATTCTGCAACATTTTTACAAATATCTTCAAAATTTTCAACTATCTTTGTCCCTAGTGGTTCTTGAAATAGCATATTGAAAGAAGTGTATCCTAGGTTTTTCTTCTCCTCGACTATTTCATATGTGCTAGTGTCACGAATCGCATTTTCTGCGCACATGCCACACCATGTCATGGAGAACTTATCTTATGGGCACAATGCTCACTTTTGTCAATGATCATCTGATGTCTCCCAATTATCTTCTCATTCAATGTATTTTCACTAAGCATTTATGTACTTAGTTCCTATAGAGAGCTGGACAATACCATTTCTGTAATAACATGTAACAGAAAAGGGAGTACATCTAATCCTCCACCCAAGCCCATATGTATTTGGGCTTGTATGCACTTCTACATACCATGCCATCATTTCAACACCCATGCCTCAGGTATAATAAAGGGAGTAGGCCTAATCCTCCCCACAAACCCATAAGTATTAAGTATTTTTTATAATATGAGCAGGCTATCGTAATTCTAGCATACCACCTCATATGTGGCTTGAAAACCCACAAAAGCATCCTTTCAGAGCCTTATGTCCCTTCGGATGAAAGCAAGTTTTCATAATTCTAGTACACTGCCTGTACTAGGCTTGAGAACACATAGAAGTGCCCTTTTGGATGGAAGTGTCCTTGAGCGGTGCACACTACTTTGATATACTCGTGGCACGACCACATGATGCTTGCTTCATGGTCCACCATGTCTACGAACCGGAATTTCAAGTGTGGCCTTCAACGACCCCCTTTCACCTAGACAACACATGGGGTCAAGCATTCCAAGAGTGAACCCATGACAAGTGGTATCAATGTTCCTTCTCCGGCTTAGATGTGATGTCGTTGCACGCCTAGTCATGTCCACAATGTGCCCCTACCGCCGTGCCCAAGTGCACTCGCACCACACCCAGGTGTGGCCATCAGTCGATGAATTTTCTATCGTGTTGTTGCCGGGCACACCAAACCGTACCTATCATGTGACCTTATTGTGCCGTCGACATGCCTAGGTTCGCCCAAGCCACACCTAGCCATTTTATATTTGAGATAATAAATAAAATTGGATAATTAGCAGGGAAAATGTCATTTTGTTAAAGTTCAAATTGATTGACGATTTTGACTAATTATTTTGCTTTATATTTCAGTTGAAAATGATGAGTTTAACTTAAACATTGTTGCTTAATTGAATGGCAACAAGTTGACTGACAATCAAGAAAAAGTATAACAAGATGAAACATGTACGTGACACTTCAGTATCTCTCAAGGGAGTTATAAATGGTTAAAAATCCTAATTTTGTCTTATGATTTGACCAACTTGTCCTAACCCCGCACGTCTTAATTTCTTCTTTGCCTTTTTGAGCCAATTTTAAAAATCTTAATAATTGTTGGCCTCAATTTCTGCAATTGCTATGATTTAATTTAAATGAAAATATTTATGTGGTTTTATGCCTTTTTATTGTAGATAGGGAGAAAGAAGGGAATCAAACACATGAAAGCCAATTAAAAAGGAAGCTTCTTGGGAGATTTCAAAATTCAAAACCAACCAACAAGGAAGGACTTCAAATTTCAAACACCAAGCCGGCGTTTCTATTTGAGATTTTATGGGAGAGGGTCATGATGAGAAGATCAAGTTGTTGAGCAGATTCCAACTGAAGATATGCTTGCTTCCCCAAGTAAAGTCTGCGGATGAACAAAAGATAAAAGGAATTCAAATTTCAAATTCCAGGAAATTAGGAATAAGAGAGTGAAAGAGCTAATGCGGTTGGGAAAAGATACGATTCAATCCTACAAATCAAGGCAAGAGGAGAGAAGGAAATATCAGCCGCCAATAATCTTTAAAAGGAGATAAATCACGCCATTTGAAGGAGCTGCTTCTCGAGCAAGAGCAAGAAACCACTCCATTTCCCATTTTCGGTTGACGAATACTGATGAACTTTGTCTCTATTTTCCATCATTGGACTTAGAAGCTAATTTTCTAATTTCCAGGCCATGTGAAGCCCGGGCAAGACACTTTTGTCATTTGAATCTTACATGTGACCTGATCTCCACAAAGACAAGGAAGTTTCCAATTCTAAGGAAAAGGGTAAGTTTGATCTTCATGTCAATGAAGTCAACATTGCTTATTGTTCTTCTACTATAAAATGGATTCTTGATTCGGGTACTGCTGCTCACGTATGCAATTCCATGCAGCGCCTGAGAGAGCCTCAAATGATGTAATAGTTGGAACATGTCTCTTGTAGTTATCTAGCAGAAATAGTTTAGTTCTGAAAGATGTTATTTCCAAAATAACAAAGAATGTTATCTCAGTTTCGAAATTAGTTTGAGAAGAATATTGAACTTTAGAATCAATGAACGTAATAGTTCTGACAATAATGGATTTATTGGAAATGGTATTTTATGCAATGGTCTCAACTATTTCAATCATGATATTCATTTGATGAAAATGAACATCATGATAAATGACAAAAGGAAGCAAGAGGATGCAAATAATTCTTTTCAATGGCGTTTAAAACTTGAGCATTATATCTGACAAGAGAATCTGCAGCTTGCAGAGTATTCTTTAATAATATGACCATTCTTAGCAACATGGAAATACTGTCTTGAAGGAAAGATGACCAAGAAGTCATCCAATGGTACAAGGATAAGAGCCAGACAACTCTTAGGATTAGAGTAAAGAGATGTATGTGCTCCCTAAACCACACAATTCTTGATAATTTCTCATATTATGTACCCTTTACTGATGAACTATTCAAGGTAGCAGTGCTTGTACTTGATTACGTATAAATCTAAGTCTTTTAGAAAATTTTAAAATTCAGATATGAAGTTGAGAGACAGAGACAAATTTGTAAAAGAAAAACTCTAAGATCTAATGGGGGAGGTTAATATGTGAATGATCAATTTCATTTCTTACCTGATATAACATGGGATAAAAATCCCAACATTTTCATACACTCATTATTGAATAGTGTATCAAAAAAGGATTTTGTATATTATGTGATATTGTACAATCAATGATGTCATGTTCACATCTTCCAATATCAGTTTGGGGATTTGATCTAAAGATAGCATTATGCCTGCGTTTGGGTGGTTGTGTTTCACAGCACATTTTGATGCTTTTGTTCCAAAGTATGTTGTGGCTTCTCTCTCAAAAAGTTGGTTTACATTGTTGTGATCCACAACAAATTGTGGAAAAAAGCACCCATTTGGGTCTTCCTATTTTGCACTTTATATCTCCTTGATATAATTCCTCAAAAAGTCATTTCAATGACAACATATGAATTATGGTATAATAGGAAAGCTCGTTTCAATCAACTCAGAATCTCGAAATGCGCAGCCTATCAAAATGGTTGGAATTGAGCAATTAGAAACAAGGTCTGAAGAGAGCAGATTTGTTGAATATTCCAAGATGGTTTGGGATATTACTTTTACGGATCAGGCACACATATTTTGTACAAAAGGATTTCATTCATCTTGAGGTCAATTTGAGCAAATCAGAAATTGTTAAATGCAATATCCACAAATCAAAGACAAGATTTTCAAATACCACAAAAAGAACGTGACAGAATCAAATTACACCAAACTGAAGAACAAACATCGAATAGATCATATGGAATAAGAATTGTTCTTGATTGATGGTATGGTTTTCTTAACAAGATGCTTTTCATTGTAGACCAAGATCCTTTAACATACAATGATGCAATTCATGATGTGGATGCTAAAAACTGGCAAGAAGCCACGAACTTAGAAATCGCTCCATGTATTCAAATGAATCATAGACTTAGTTGATCCACCCAAGGAGTTAAACTTATTGGGTATAAGTGGATCTACAAGAGAAAAAGAGGATCATATGGGAAGGTTGAAACTTTCAAGCATGATTAGTAGCAAAATAAACTCCTGATATAGATTGTGAGGAAACTTTTGCATCAGTCGCAAAGATAAAAGAAATTAGGATCCTTCTTGCAAGTGTTGAATACTATGATTATGAAATCTAACAAATGAATATAAAAATCACTTTTCAGAATGGTCTTCTGAAGAAGAAGAACCATACATGGACGACATGAAGGGTTCAAAAAAGGACCTAAAAAAATATGCAAACTTAAGAAATTCATATATGGACTAAAATAAGCATTCCAAAGTTGACTATAAAGGAAGACGGATTCAACAAAGATCCAGATGATCAATGAGTGTCCAAAAAGGCTAATGGGAGCAAGAATTGTTTCTTGTTCTTTATGTTGACAATATTTTACTTATAGGGATTGACGTTAACATGCTGAAGGGACAAAACAATGGCTATCAAACACATTCTACATGAAAGATTTGGAAGAGGCATCTTATATCCATGAGATAAAAAATTATAATGAATATGATAACATTATTTTCATGTGAAACACATTGAGCAAATATTGAAAAAGTCATACACTTTCACATGGTTGTTACTCCAAATAGTTGCAAAATCCATTTGTTGAGGCTTATCCATAAGGTGTTCACGATTTGGATTTAACCCAATCCGACCAAATTTGGTCGAGTCTTATGAAAATGAGTAGGGGTGAGCATAACCGGGTTTGGGACGAGAACGGAGTTGTTACGATACCGACCCAATTTTTACAGAAAAAGAGATAACTAGTCCCATTCCCGACCTGGTTAGAATCAGGGTCGGGTCCGGGACGTCCCAATTTGGTTAGAGAACTAGATCGGGAAGTCCCGATTATTCTAAAATTCTTCTTAGAGTAATATAAAAAGTCTTGACGGTTGGAAGCATATATATAGAATATAGAAAGTAGGCTGGAAAGTGGGCCATATAAATAGAAATGGATATTAGCACATGCATATAGGCTCAAAAGTGAGAAGAATTATATATATATTAAAATAAATAATTAAATACTAATATCGGATTAGGACCAACCGGGTATTTTACATAGTAATCCAATTCTAACCCGAATCACATCGGATATTTTGGGTCTTGACCTGACATGGACCCGGATGATAATCGAATCGAAAAAAGAATCCCAATAAATTGGGTCGGTATGGACCGGGGCACCCGGGTAGTCCCGGCCCGTGCTCACCTCTAAAAATGAGCCTAGAATCCAAACTAATCTGATCAATTATAGGTCAGGTCGGATGATCCGACACCCAAATTTTTTTATATTATTTTAAGTAAAAAAACCACATGGTGTTAAAAAGTGTTGGCATCATGTGTGATGTCCATTGGTACAAGATGCCTCGTGTCTGTCGCCATGCATGTGGGAGGTGTCTCGAGCCATCTAGTGCACGCAAGTGTGAGGTGACTCGCGCCTGGTGTTCATGCGATCATGACTGCCATGATCCATGCAGGTGCAAGGTGCAAGGCACCCCCATGCATAGGTTTGTTCATGTCTCACTAGCTGCCACCAATCACCATGGATAGTTGAAGACAACTAATCATAAAGGTAAAAAAAGCATTGATGTTGCATGTAAGCATTACGCGATCCAAATTCAAATGAAGAAAAAAACAATGTCGGTTGTCCGTTCACATGCATTGATGTGCGTATAGACGGTTCAACTCCAATGAATATAAAATATGTTGGGTTGATTGGGTTCATTCAGATTGACCAGACAAGGCAGTCTGAATACCAGTGAACCAACCAACATAAAAATTGTGCATAGACTACAAGTGATTCGGGTGGTCAGTTCGGTTTAATCAGATTGAAAACTGTGAACCATTATCTGCACCAATCGTGGTCAGATTTATATTGGGTCGGTACCGATCTGATGTAGAATCTGAATCCACCAAAAAGTGTTTAGGTCTGTTCAGATTGACAAGTTCATCGGGTCAAACCGAACCGATGAATACCCCTACTTATCCTTGATTTATTTGATTCGAACTTATCATAGAATCAAGACAATTCTCTATAAATAAGGTAAAAAGGATCACGAAAATGCAAGTTTTTTTCCACAGAAAGCTCTTTCATTTTCACATATCTCTTCTCCATTCATTCTCCTATCATAAGAAGGAAGCTCAATGTTGTTGGAGATTGTGTGCACTGTTCATTAAATGAAGACTTTTGTTAGTCTTCTTCAAGAGCAATAAGACTAATAACCATGAAGAAAAGAAGTAACTATGGCACAATGTCTACTGCTATATAAGGCACATATCCGGCAGGAGTTTCCATATTTTCAAAATCATATATATATATATATATATATATACCATCTACAAGATTTCGTAAGAGCGGGAACGATCTCCTTAATCTTTCCTTTAGGAGTTGGCAACCAAAATTCATTTTGAGCATCAATTGATGGAGATATACTTTTATTCTGCGTCTGATTTATTTTAATTACTATTGTTGATCATAATTACGAAAAACAGTTGTTCATTCTATCAAAATATTTAATCATGGATGTTTAATATTTTTAATCCTGATTAATTAATGTTAGAGAAATCCAATTTTGTATATAGATTTCTAACAGTTGACAGACATACATGCAACAGAAGTCATGATGTTTTTTCATTAGCAGTAAAGTGGAGGTACGAGTAGAGACACAAGGGCTCCCCTTGTTCGTGCCGTAAAAAAGGAAACAAAGCAAGGGCGGAAACAACAATGACTAAGGGAGGGACTTCTGTGGCATAGGATTTGATGATTGATGAAAAAGTCAGGATCAATAGTACTGATCAATGAAGAAGAGGAGTAACTAGGGCATAATAAGGCATTGAACATAAGGTTTGGGACTTTAGGGAAAATAAAAGAAATAGATCCCACCACCGGATAATTGATCCGATAGTGGGATGCTCCTTTAAAGTCAATAGTTACAACAATGTAGCAGAATTGTTGGACACCTGCAACTCTACTGGGTTTATGTGCCATCACAATAATGTACCCTGCCTTGGTAAAAGTGTTTTAGATTTTGGCTCGAACATAAAATATGTGTGTGAGCAAGCGATTTTGATAACCTTGAACTCAATAGATAAAACGAAGCATAACTAGTATCAATAAGAAAATTGGATACACACTATTGGAACAAACATCATGCTAGATGATGTTAAAAGAATATATAAGATCAAGGAGAACTACCAACAAACCATTTCTGGTACGAAAATCGCTGCTTTTGTTTAGTAGCCCACTTATGAACACATGTTATAAAGCTACAGGTGGTCATTTATTAGTCCCAATGGCAGCAGATCATACAGGCAGAGCACATAGACAGTGAAAACCAGTTTCCAGGGACACCTGCAATAGTTTTTTTTTCGGTTACATAAGGAGGCCACTGGCCTAGGGCACCTGCAATAGTTGATCACCAGAAATTGGAATTGAACATCCCCTAACTCACTTTTGTCTAAACCACCATATACGTCTGCTTGGTGAATAAAAAACCTCACCACAAAGTTACCTTAATATTGAATACGCAATAGAAATTGAAGGTGAGGCATATGGTATTGCTTGTGAGTAAGCATCAGAGCAACTATTAACATTTACTGCCTGACACTAAGAAATTTAGCGAGATGAACAAAAGTTGTAGCCAGATACTAGGGCAACAAAAATATTAGACACAAAGAAATGAGAAGTGTTACGTGAAATAGGAGAGAGAAAAAATCACAAGAGAAGACACACAAATTTATGAAGTTCATCCTTAACTGGGCTACGTCCTCGGGCGACGGCTCGAGTTCTTTCTTTGATGTGGAAAAATAGTAGATGATACAAGATACAGAATAACCTAAACCCTAGGGAGTTTATATATAGACTCCCAATACAAAATAGGAAATAGAAGCCCTAAGGCTGTCTAGATTTCGGGGGTTCCGCCCCCGAACCCCCGCAGAGGGGGATCCCCCACTAGATCCCCCCCCCCCTCAGGCTCGCTGACCGAGCAGCAAGGCCTCCGTATGGGACGGACAGCTTCGCCGCCACAATTATTCGAGCAGCTGTGATGCGCAGGGGTCATATGAGTTTCCACTGGATTAAAATTCAAGGCATTATCAACAAGAAGAAATTAGTATCATAACTTGTCAGAGGTTTTAAATGTGCATATATTCTGTGCTCCAAAGTGTAATGAAAGTGAATACGTTTCGTAATGAACATGTCACACCACTCTTCAAACACTCTCTGTCTAAATCATCAACTACGTCTGCTTGGTGAACTCAAAGCCTCATCACAAAGTTACCTTAATATTGAATACACAATAGAAATTGAAGATGAGGCATATGATATTGTGATTAAGCATCACAGCAACTATTAACATTTACTGCCCAACATTAAGAAGTTTAGCGAAACAAACAAAAGTTGTAGCCAGATACGGGGGCAAAACAATATTAGGTACAAAGAAATGAGAAGAAATTAGTATCATGACTTGTCAAAGGTTCTAGAATGTGTATATATTTTGTGCTCTAAAGTGTAATAAAAGTGAATACATTTCGTAATCAACAGGTCGCACCACTCTTGAAGCATTCTCTGCCTAGGGGAAAAGTTTATTTCAAGCATTCTAAATTGTTAAAAGTGTTCACTTTACTTCCATACCATGCATTACTCGTCAATCATGAAAACAAGTCTCTGTTTTGACATGTCAGTCAAATGTATGCTGGATTTGCAGGTAACAAATACAAGGTTATATAACATTCTAGCAACTAAATAATTTGCTTTATGAACCGCTGTAGCCAAATAAATGCCAGTTCGGAGTATGGTTGTTTCATAAACAGGACAAACAAAGAGAAAGCTACTGATGCACGTCAAGGTTTTTGAATATTTACTAAAGGAAGATTTCTTAAACAATGACGGGATAATAAATAAAGACACTTTCTCCTAAAAGAATGAGATACTAGAAGACCTAACAGCATACAAACGGAATCTAATAGACTAAAGACAACTTGCAAAATGAGTAAAGAAGTGCTAGAAAGTCAAAATCGGATAACTAAATCTAGAAGCAAATTCTCAGAAAAAAAATTATCCGAAGCAAACTGTATATTGACAAAAGAGTCAACAAAATGCACAAAAGTATATAAAAAAAGTCAAAACAGAATATTAGTATCTTACAAGTTGGATATACTGGCTCATTGTGGGCTTCATAGTAACCAGCATGTTGGGACCATGTAGGCCTGTATGGCTCCAGTTGATCACACGAGGATGTCTCATGGTAGTGACTTTCATAGGCATGATCAAAATTTTCAGAAATGAGATTGTTGCTGTGCAGCTTGTGCTGATCACTAAACCATGAAGGATCCTGTGTGCCAAATGATTAGACAAAATTGCACCAATTAATGACATGCAGAACAAAATGGTGCAAGAACAGGACCTAAATATTTGAAATTGCAAGCTTACCCAGTCAAATATACTGGAAAACGGTACCTGGTAGGGTTCATCATGACTCACTTCCTGAGGTAGATAAAAACAAGCTAGTTAAATCACCCACCACATAAACTAGCCGAAAGCAAGAGAAAATCATGCAAGCATTATCAAGAATAAAATTTACTGCTCTCAGATTAATAGATCAAGATTAATATATACAAGCGGCCATACCTAAACACAGAAACAAGTTACACATCAAAACATGTACACATATTTTAAAGAGCGTCAACACCAGATACCTACCAAGTTTGGCTTTGGAAGAATCTCTTTGTCATAGTCCTCGTAGTGACCTAAACTCTGAGACCATGCTGGTCTGAGAAGCTCCAGCTCAACATGATCTGGCATTTCATATGAGTGTCTTTCGTAATCGTAGCTTGGATCTCTCAGAGAGTTGTTTTCATCTCCTCTCTTATCATAAGATGAAAACCCCTGAAATAAAAGTTAACTTAGTTTGTCGGGCACCCAACTAAGACCGATTGGCCTGAAATGCCTGTAAAAAATGCCACAAGCAGAAAGACAACACAAATCAACAGAAAAAGACCACTGACAACTCACCAAAACATAGTCAAATCCAGGCTCCTGGTAGACGTCGCTATAACTAGGCCTCTCATAGGAAATTGTCTCAGCAGGTTTTAAACGAACATGCATCGGCTCCTCTTGATACCGTTTATTATATGCAAGGTTGGGGGTCGCAAAGAGGCCAGTCTCATAATAATTCTCATCATAGTGTGGCAAATGCTAACATTAACAATCATGTATAAAACAATGAAAATTACCCTCGTCCATGAATTATACCATAACAATCGATGAGAACAAATATATTACAAGATTTCTAGAGATTGTTGCCTTTACCTCGTTATAATGCACTTGCTCAGCATAAGCCTCATGATAGCTCACATTCTCGTACCACATGGACTCCTTTGGATTCACCTCCACGCTCAGGGGCTCTTGAGAGTGGTATGTATCATAGGCCAAAACAGCAGCATTTCTATAGCTGTCCCTCTCACTGCTCGTTTCAGGACGCCACCCAAACCACTGCACACAACAAAGCGACCTTCACAAAAATGCTAATGACCTACAAGAAACTCATAATGCCCAGTATATATCGTCCACTCACGTTGTCGTAGTCCACGGAATCCGCCCGATCACCGCCCCCATCGTAGTACGATACACTGTGCACCGGCGGTGGCTCAACCTCCACCAAGATCGACCCGGCGCCGCCGTGAGTCTTGCTGGCGTACACCGGCACCCCGTAGCTATCGACCCCAATTCGCCTCTCGCCGTACCCTTCGGCGTGGCCGAAGAGGTAATCCAGCCCCCGGCGCCAGTTCAAGAACCCTTGCCCTTCCATCGCCGTCCTCCCGCAGCCGTAGGCCTCCTGGTCCCACGGGTTCGTGAAGGGCCAGCTCCGGAACAAGTCCGGCCACGGGAACGGCTCCGCCCGGTAACTCTCCTGCGAGGCATAACCGTAGGTCGGCTCCGACGGAGGAGGCGTGGGCAAGGCGGATGCGCTCGACGGCTCCGACGGAGGAAGCGTGGGCAAGGCGGCTGCGCTCGACGGCTCCGACGGAAGAAGCGTGGGCAAGGCGGCTGCGCTCGACGGCTCCGGCGAAGGAGGTGGAGGTATAGGGGAAGAGGTAGGGACGGAGACGGGGTAGCAGGTGGCGGAGGAAGGGGGGAGAGGGTGGCCGTAGGTGAGGGCGATGTCGTAGCCGCCGCGGTAAGGGTGGGGGTTGTATTCGTCGAAGTCGTCCTCGTTGTAGTCGGTGCTGCCGTCGGCCATGGCGGAGTCGCTAACGACGGCGGCGGCAGGGTTTGGGGGTGGTGGCGGTCATGGAGGTGGAGGGGAACGGGGAGTGATGGAGTGGTGGTGGTGATATGATT
>LTAE01005819.1:11029-27287 GCA_001647135.1 Pontederia paniculata | reverse complement strand
CGAACTTGCCACAGACTGAAATTTGTGTTGCCGTCAAACTTCTCGATGTCAAATTTCGTTGTAGTCATCGTCGAAAAATTGATTGCGAAAAACCTCGTGCTCTGATACCAATTTTTCTTCTTCTGATATAGTGAAAACTCTTTGGTGACGGCCTCCTTTGCCCGTGGATGTTTCCCTCTTGTTCACATTGATTAAGAGGGTTTTACCACGTTAAAAATCTGTGTGTCAATCTTTCTTTCTCATTTTATTCGTTGTTTTGATTCTTGGTCGATCCCACGCCCTATATATTCCTAACAAGAACTAAGAAAGCTCATTCGACACTACATACATCGACATTTCACATATAAATCATCACATGTTTTTTAAGCTCACATGAAATCAAAGCACTTCTTTAAGATTATAAATGTTAAGTAAGTATTTTGGTAATAGTTTAAGATTTTTTTTAGATTACGTAGCTCATCAATTTAATGAAAAATAATTATAAATATCTTTGTAACATTTTAAGTTTTTGAATAAAATGGTTAGTTCACCCGCCAGTGTGGTATGCTTAAGATGTCATAGATTCAAATATATTTTTTTTACTAACCCACTTAAGGTATGTTTGGTTCAACAATCATTAAGGAGAAGGGAAGATAATAAAAGAGAAGAGAAACTAGGAAAATTAAATGAAAAAGAACGGAGGAAAAATAATTAATCTTATTTGAATGATATAACTAAAAGAAAGAAAAGATAATTATAATTTTTATTGGACAAATATATCATAATTATGTATTTATATATATTTGATTATATATTGTTAAAATTGAAAGTGTACTTTAAATATTTTTTTTATATTCTTTATATCATAATTTGGTATTGAAAGAAAAATAAATTTTCGGAGGAGAATGAAGATAAATGGAGGAGACATTCCCCTCCATTAAAAATGCAATCAAACGAGGCTAAACTCTCCTTTCTCTTTTCCTCCTTTACCATCCTTTTATTCCCAACCAAACGCCCCCTTTGAGTGAGAATAAATTTATCAAAAGAGTTAATATTATAAGTATAACGAGAAAATTTCTCATAACTAGCTTGAAAATTATGAACGGAACCACCAGAGATGGTGGGGGTGGGGGTGGCTGCGTGCGTGTGGTGGGGCCTGCAAAGGGTAGACGTCGCGCGTGCCTGGCTCATGTCAAATCATGAACAATCAAAGAGTTTTTTCTTCAACTAAGTTCAGTTGGCACTGATGGATAGCGGATTTATGCCCCGAGTTGAAAGACCGAGAGCTAATAGCTCCAAGTTCGAACTTCGGAGTCATCAATTTGGTTAGAATTTATCATTTGTCGTTCTCGTCCCAACATCGGATTAGTCGGATGTTAGTAATCTTGGACACCGGTGGGATTCTACAGAAAAAAGAAAAAAAAGAGTTTTTTCTTCGGTCAGAGGAGCAGTAGCGGCAGAAGAGGAGAGCGGTCACGTGTTGTGCTCCCCGGGAAGACGACGAGGGTCTAGAATCAATCTATGGATAAAGATCTATAGCTAGGAAAAATATTACGACTTGATTTGGGCTTTAGTTGGAACATTGGCGGACTGACGAGGTAGATGGGATGGTGCAGGAGTGGTACAGACCGTCAACACGCTGCCGTATGTGATCGTAGTCCGTGGATTCTTTTTAGATAAATTAGGATTATGAATTGTATGATGATTAAATTTATTTTGAGCCCTAAGACACCCTATATGAATCGAAGGCCATTGATTTTTGCTCCCTGAAGTCATTATCCCCTCCAACCCCGCAACCAAGGCAAAGCACCATGTTCTCACATCTCTCTCCTAAGTCATAACACCACAAAAGTCTTTCCCTCTTTCTTCTCTTCTCTCTCTTAGAGGATTAAAGGGGATATATTGTGTGAAGATGAACTCAGCGCACAAACACACCAATTAAAGCAAGGTATGTAATTAGGAGGATCAATCTTAGGGTATTTAATACACGTATGATAAAGTAAAAAAATGGCAAGAAGGAAACAATGATTAAATGCATAATCGAAAAATGGACGTGGGTTGTGTTCCCCCATTACACTGTCTGCGTCTACAGAGTCAACGTGAGACACGCCGAGTACAAGCCGCATAAACTGATGATGCAGGTCGCATTACCGCGTTCATTTGAACATGGTTCGCGTCCTCTAGGAGGATGATTACGTCATCCTCGACACACATTGTTCCGACCACGATCATGTTTATTGAACGAAATGGTCCCATGCCATATGGACATGGGCCATATTCTCGGAACCTTAGATCCTGTATAAAAAATGGATCGGGTCACCATGGACACCGTCCGTGTTTCCCTTAAAGAAAATGACAAGCTCATGTCAGAAATAAAACTGTCATGTTGACCTTGAACACGATCTGCGTTCCACTTGTAACTCATCCAACCTTATCCAAGATGTCGGTGTCCTTTTAAGGAACACCGCTTGATCCAGTACACAACACGGGTCGTGTCACCAATGACGTGGGTCATATCCCGAAATGTCGAGTACATGCTGTTATGTTTGGTTGATTGTTTGAACTTGATCGAGGTATGAATAGCGTATTATCATATGAACCTAGTATTATAGGTAATACAAAAAGTAAAAGATGTTAATGATTATGTTTGAATGTATCCACGAAGAGGAAGACCCCAACGGATTGAGAAATTTATCCCTAATGTTATTGGGTTCCTTTGGGAATCACTGAGTCCTTCGTGGACTATTATTTATGAAGATTGATTGATGGGTCTAGGATTGACCTCATGGTCTAGCTAATCATACCGACGTCGAATTTTTGAAATCTTCATGTACTAGTAATCACTTATTATTGATTGAAATAAAAGATGCTACCTAAGATGAATGGAAAAAAATATTGAACTAGGCCCGAACATACTGATATATTGTACACCATAAGAGTTAGGTATAATTGATGTTCTTGACAGGTATAATTGATGTTCTTGCCACTATTACTGAAACAAAAGATAAAAGAGATTGATAGTGATGAACTTATGTTAGTAAAAGAGAAAAAAATAAAGCAAAGTAATAAAAACGGTAAAGTAATTGAAAGTAAAACTAATATTTATAAAGATGACATCGATACAATGATCTATTATGTATGATAAAATATATTCTTCTTTATTTATATCTTCGTATATGAGTTATCCTATTAAATTATTATCCTTTACATATTGGGCATCATAACATATGGAAGAATTATCTTTTCCATATTTTGATCTTACAAATAGAATATATGGTGATTGCATAGTGGTAGCATAATAGTGTTCGTGATGGATGACTTACTCATGACATATATCCTTATATAATTTAAGTATGATTTTTACATTAATATTTATATAATATCGACTAGTAAGATATGAGTACAAATATTATCATTCAAACCGATATCATATAAGAAATTAAGGAATACCATATATTTATGTTTATAATTTTCTACTGTACGGTTGTAGGGATGGTCATACGTCCTAGGTCTGTCACCAGCTATATTTTTATTGAATATATATATTATATATATATAGGATAAAATGTTACTATCCGAGGGACAACTTGAGGTTCATTGTATCAGTCGTTGGATCAGAGATTCACGACTATAATAAATAGTGACGTTTACAATCATGAATTTTTAATCCACGACTGATACAATAAATCTCAAATTGTCCCCCATTTAAATAGGAGACAACAACATTACATAGTTGACAATCTTAAATATTAAAATAGTAACAACTTTTTTTTCGATAAGAGAAGAATTAAATTTTAACTACCTCTTTCGTCAAAGAAAAAATTGAACCTATTTCAAATTCATCTAAGCTAAATTTAATTTGACGTAATTATAAATTTAAAATATAAAGTATTATAATTAAAATTTTTGTTATAATTTTATTTATAATATATTTTTATTTGGATAGATGTAAATATTTTTTTAAAAATAAACTAAGTTGTTTGATTGAAATTAAAATTTTGGTATAAACATAGTTAAAGTAAAATATCAATCATATACTAATAAATAAATAATTAAGTGAAATATAAGTAAAATTTAAAATTATTATTTTATTTTCTTACTTTATTGTTATTATTTTTATTTTTTGATGTAAGTACACTTACCTAGTATATTTTCAGTGATTTTTTATATATAATAAACATAATTATTTGAATAGTTAAATTTACATCAAATTCAATATAAAATTCGTGATTGCAATAAATAAAATTTTAATTCTCACCCAATTTAAATCTGTTAATTATACGGGGTGACAAAAAAATGAGATCGGGTAGCGCTCACGTGGAACAGGGTCCCACGTGTCCTGCTCCCCTCTCCCTCCTCCCCCGTGGTCACGTCTTCCTCTCTCTGCTCTGCTCTGCTCTCCAAAAGCAAAGCTACGTCTACATCTTTCAATTACTCCTACCTCTTCTTTAATTACTCCTCTCTTTTCCTCCTCGAAAACTGCGAACCCAATGTAAGAGAAAAGAGAGAGAGAAGAAACACTCTGCTGTGAACCCCGAGAGAGAGAGAGAGAGAGAGAGAGAGAGAGAGATCCCCTTTCCATTCGCAGCTGCAACAGCTGAAGTGAAGCACCAGCAGGCGGAACAGAAAGAGAAAGATTGCATCTTTCTTGTTTGCATTGTCTCACGACCACAAGCTGCAGAGGGCAACTGCAATGCGGGCGTCGTAGGCAGCGTTGCCGGAGGTGGGAGCGCTCGAGCTGACGCAGGGTGGGAAAGATTACTGCTGCGGGACGAATTCCAAGTGGGAGAGGAAGTGGTCAGCCATGGAAAAGAGCGGGGTGGCGCCGGCGCTGGCGCTGACGCCGCTGAATGTGGCGGGGGAGAGAGGGGAGGAGCGGTGGAGGCACTTCGACAACTCCGTCAGCGCCGTCTCCTTCGGCTTCGTCGCCACCGCCATCCTTATCTCCATGTTCTTGGTCATGGCCATCTTCGAGCGCTTCCTCCGCCCCCGCTCCTCGCTCCTCTCCTCCTCCTCCGATGACGCCGCCCGCCGCTTCCGCGGCGGCAGGGGCTCCGATGCCGACCTCGAGGCTCAGCAGCGCCTCGGCTTAGCCGCGAAGCTCGACTATCCCTCTCCCAAGGTAATCGATTAATTAGAAAAAAAAAGATGTCTTCTTTTCTACCTTTTTTCTTTTTTTTTTCCTTTTTAACTTTTATGCCTCTTTTGTTTGATTAGTTTGAATACTTTTCCTGTCCATAAACGTCTGCTTCTTATGGCACTATCCGAGTAAACTTCTCTGTAACATTGGAAAGCCTGCGAGAGACTGAACGGATGAGAAATAAGGGAATTTGTACAGAATGCGCTTGCTCCCAAACATCGTCCTATTTTTATCATTTCGAAAGGGTATCCTAAGCTTTGTTATGCTAGAACCATAGGCGTTGGCATTTTGATGTCTCTCTCTACGTGCCGACCTATGATTTTCAGTGCTTTTGATACAGAGCATTTGTCATGATATGTGGACGAGGCTACCATAAAGTTCTATTATGGAATTATATCTTACTGCTTTATCTTTCGAATTGAATTAGTTTGAACTTCTGGATATCAGAATTCACACAGGTAAACTTGGACAGCATTTGTGCTGATCTACACTCACCTAATGGATACAAGGAAAAGTTGTTACAGCATGCAGTTAGTTAACGACTAACATGGCATCTATGTTAGGGGACAAGAGAGTGCTTCTAAACAAAACCAAAAGTTTAATGAGAGTGTGTTACGGAGTCTCAATCGAACATAAACCTAATGATGGCTACTTCTCTGACCAGGTTGCTATCCAAAGGGTTGTTGTGGCCTCCCTTGCCCCCTGCCCCTTGCCAACAAGTAGTTGAAACCTCAAGTTGATGTTTGGCTGATCATTGATCATTTATGCTCTGAATATCTGATATTTTGGTGAATTGGTTTAGGTGGGGATCACAAGTATTCTGGTAAAGGTATTTAATTCAGGAAATATATTTAGGCCAGCCGAAATCTTTAAAGTTGTAACTCCAAAAAGATCATCCAAGTTGCTGATTTTTGTTTTGTTTCTGACAATGTAGTTCACACTTCACTAACATTTTCTTTGGAGAAGAGAGGTCTTTTCAATCATTTGAGACAACATAGACAACTGATTGTTAGTTATCATGCTACTGATCCCCCTTGAACTTACATGACTAATATGTTATCATTTGGTTTTTATAATATTGTACAACGGATATTCTTTTTGGCAAGAGAGTGGTGTCATTTTGTGATTTCTCGTTGTTGTAATTTTTTGTCTTAAAAATCGTACATGTAAATTTCTTAAAAGTGTATCTATCACTACATGGATGATTGGGGTTCCTCCTGTGATTCTTTTATCTTTGCAAAAGAGATGCCGTAATTTCCACAAGGATAACTACTTATGGAGTTCTATAAGGTTTTTCCTAGAGTTAGACGAAAGCGAAGAAAGAAAGGAGTTGTAATGCAATGGAACATGGCTTTGTGTGTGAAGTTTTTTATATTAATTCTCACCATTGACATTAATTTTGGTGGCTAGAGAAGAAAATGAACTCAATGTTTTCATTATTTGGTATTTTAAAAAGAGTTATTTCCATAAACCTCCCACAAATTATTGCGAAATTTGATATTTACTCCTAAACTATAAAATCAGGTAGAAGTAGGCTTGAACTTTTTTCGATTGGATAATTACATCTAATTGTCTTGTTTTCTAGTTTTTTTATTTATTAAATGATCATTTTTCCCTTTTGAATAAAAAAAGTTAGATTCCTCGCCTTGATGTCGTCTCTCCCTCACCATCGCAGTCGCGTAGTAAGGCGAGCTTGCATGGGTGAGCTCGCCTCTGTGCGAGACGAGGGATTTAATTTTTTTAATTCAAAAGGGCAAAATGATCATTTAATAAATATTAAAATAGAAAACTAGACGATTGAATGTAATTGTAATTGCACAATCAAAAAAAGTTCAGACCTACTTCTGACCGGATTTGTAATTTAGGGGTAAATATTTTTTTTGAGAGAATTTAGGGGTAAATATGAAATTTCGCGATGGTTTGAGGGAGGTTTATAGAAATAATTCTTTTTAAAATAAAGAGAGAGCTTAACTATCTTTTTCTTATAATGAAAATTTTATTTATTAGAATCAGAAATTTGTAGTTTAGTTTGAGGATTAAGCTTTGTAGCTAGTTAGAGTGACAAAGAAATTAATCCACGCATATGTTATTTGCCCGTTCACACCCTTCTTTCCTATTTCAAAGCATAGTTAGATTTTAATTCTCAAAATGCATGGAATGAATTTTGTTTGAGATCTTAGAACAGTTTTTTCCCATCATAAACTTCATTTAGCTATAAATTAAATTTTTACATGTTCTTGAAATAAACATATATGAAATTGGCTATTGTATCAGATAGGAAAAATTACTGTGCCATCACTAATGAGGAATAAAAGGTGTGACATCAATGTAATGTGACTGCAAAAACAAGCAGATATTTTAGACACTTGGGTTTGTATGAATGGTTAAAGAATGTTGTGCCAAATTGCTTTTACCGTTTATGGTGTGAAAACATAATTTGGGGAGGATGGTCGCAAATTACAACTGACAATGCAAATCTATTATAAGCCTAAAGGTATTTCACTTTCGTTAGGCTTAATTTGCTTGTCCCAAATGATTTGAGTGCAAAGATTCCTTGAGAATTTCCTTTAGGATACATAGAACATATCCAAATTATTTGTTTCGCAAATTATTTGTAACATTTCCAAATTATTTGTTTCGCAAATTATTTGTTTCACAAATAGTTTGGACCACTTGACAACAATGGCGTCGAAGAGGTCTATGTGTTCAAGTTGTTGTGCACCAACAATGGAGACACTCGAGAGATTGAAAGGGAACAAGAAAAACTTAATGTTTGTGAATGGAAGCTTGATGTGCCAAAATGAGTTGATTATGTTTGTTTATATATGTGATGAAGGACATCATTTTAATTCAAATGTTGCATTCTTAATTTAAAGTATTTAACCTAAAATTATTTTGCACTTTTTAAATAAAAGTATCATTTGATTAATACTTATCTTCATTTATTTTAAAAAATGTTATTTCAAGAATAGTTCTAAAACATAATACTATGAGAACTTATAAGATACTTGGTAAATTAAGTTGTTTTTTTAATTTAAAGATTTTGGCAGCCTAAAGTTGGATTTTCAGTCCATAGTGCGAAGATTTTCTGAGGATAATGTTATGAGTTTTATTTAGATTAGGATTGAGTTTGAGTATGATTAATATTTATTTTCCTTTTTCCATTTATACTTTTTAATTAAACTTAAGTTTTAGGTGTTTTGATTAGAATTGATCTGTAGGTCTAGTGTATATAATGATTGAGTTATATGGTTTGGTTGTAGAATAAGAGAAGATTTGATTTTAACTTTATTATACTTTTTTCCTAGTCAGTAGTATTAGAGCTATGATGATGATCTAAAACATGTCAACCGCTCTTGGTGTCAGTAGATTATGGGCATAGTGGATCTGCAATGACAGCTGTGACAGGGTTGGAGAATCCCAATTAAAGATCAAATAATTTAAATTTGAACCCTTTGCAGGACTTGTTTGTTGTATTTAAAAAAGGCTTTGTAACATATTCGGCTTCTTAGATTCACATGACATGGAAATTGATTTTGAGGATCACTAGAGTGGCAAACAACAATATTGGTGGAGACAAATAGAGAGTGGATGCTAGAAAAAATTGCCATGCTTTGCTGCTTGAATTATATATTAATTCATTAGTTGCATAAGGGTAATGAGACAAACAGAGTTATGATTATGTGTAGTTTGCTTTTTCTTTCTAGTTACAAGACTCTAAGAGCACTATTCTATAATTAGGTTTGTAGCAATGCAACCTATTAGGCCAGATTTCTGGTTTAGGTTAGATCTTTAGTGTGATTGCTAATTTAGATGGCAATGAGCAGTTTAATGCAGTGCTAAAACAATCCAATTTTGATTTAGAGCTTTGCTACCATTTTGAAGGCCAAGAACTTGAGTCTAATACTGTATGTATGGCCTTCTTTTACCTTTGTGTATCTTCCTTAAGTACTCTATTTCGTTCCTTGCAAAAATTGTCAATGAAATTCTTCTAGATTGCTTGTCTATGACCTTGAGAAGCACTTCAAAGTTGAAAGATGGAGAAGAAATCGGACCCCACTTGGTCAAGAAACTTACCATCTTACAAAAATATCATATCGTACTGAAGTGACTTCTCATCTGAAAAATTACATAGCTTGCTGGTAAGCACTGCATTGTTGGAATTAATTTGAATATAATCAATTTAACAGCTTTGAATTCGTTGGAGGCAGCTCTTGTGAAGTGAGAAGCGAGGCTTACACTCTACTTTACATGTTTCGTATCTTAGTATTTTCGTTCTTTTATCAGTATTATGATATTTTATGTTATATAAATGGAAATTAGCTTTTGTTCTCATTCTTCCAAGTGCTAATGCAACTATTGTATCTTGCATGACTTGTTGGTCAAGAGTAGCAAACTTATGCTGTATAATATAGTATGCGTTAAAAGTTCCTTAACCTAAGATGCATGCTTAGGAACATCTATCAATGTGTAATACTGAAAATGTTGTTGCTAATGGCTATTCTTACATATTTATTGATCAGTTAATGGCTATTCTTACATATTTGTTGATAATTCTTTATTTACATTATCTTCTATAGTATTATCCCTTGGTCTTGTCAAAATGAATAATCGACTGCCATCCTACTTGTATAGATGTCGGTCTATTCAAAAGGGGTGTCCGTGCTGATGCCTGGGCATGACATACCAACCTTCATTGCACATCCTGCTCCTGCCCCCTGCGCGCCTGAACGGAACCCGTGGCCTTCTCATCAGCTGAGTCCAGTTTGTGGTGCTGAACTTCGTACAAGCTAAATTATACTTCGGCCACCGGCTGGTCAATTTATTGTACTACATGCGCACCTATTAGCTTTGTTCATATGCCATTAAATCATCAGTATTCCTGGATGCCCCCTTCCAATTTGTTTCCATGAATTAGGTTCCACGGATATGCAGTCAATTGGAATCCCAGTTAGGATTCGCCTGACCCAATCATTAACTGCTGCCGGACACTCTGATTGTGTATAGTTCCCCTTATCTTTCATGTTACCATGCTGCCCCTATTGTTTAGAGGAATAGAGAGGTGGCTTTCTCTTTGATGTGTGGAATACATGGATGCTTTGAAACAGTTGGACTATGCCCAACTGTTTCAGTGTGTCCATCAATGTGTAACAAACATTGGAAGAATCCATCCTTTTCCAGGCTGATATTGCTACTTGGGTCTTTGCCTTCTGTTCTGTGTTGTGGAAACAACATGAATGTCCTGTTAGTCCTCTTTATTACTGGGACTTGAATGTTTGTTCCTTTTTTATGGCTTTCATGCCAAGTCTTCAAAATATTTAACAAGGGCACCGACAATTGGTTGATTATGCCGGTAAAGTACCTTGGGCATTGTAAGATGAGGTCACAATCTTCAAACAAAATTTGAACTGGAGATAATGAAAATATCAGTTTTCTTATGTTGCATTCGCCAGCAACAAATGCTTCCATTATATTTGTCAAAATTTGAACTTTCTTTTAATGATGCATCTGGCGGAGTTCGACCTTGAAATAAATAATTCATGCATGTATGACATCCATCATATAAGCCAGATATCAGTTTGGACATGTTAACAAGATGAAATGAGCAACAGGGTTTGCAGTGAGTTGGACCACTGAAGAAAAAAAAAGGTTATGTCAGAGGTTAATTCAGTACATGCAAGATGCGCACCACCATCAAACATCTCATTCATTCAGTACCTTGTGTGCGTCCGTCCTCGTAAAAGCACAAGGCAGAAACCATGTCACCATCCACTTTTCCTTTTTATCCGCTTCTCTGTTCCTTTGCTCTTCTATTTTGCTTCCGGGCCGTGGACTCATCAGAGAACAGAGTAGGGTGAGGGGACTGAGGAGGCAACGCGTGGGCGCAAATCACAAACAGATAAAAGAGTCCGAAGGGACAAACAGACCACGTCAAAGAAGAACCACTACTGGGTCCATCTTCCTCCCTCCTTTGCTTCTCCGAAGCACTGTGAAATATATTACCCAAAAGACATCTTATTCATTTTTAATTAAACTACATTCGATAAAATTAATAAAAAACAACAAATATAGAATAATATATCATAACTTTGTCTGAAGTTTAAAGTTAGACACTTTTATGGGAGGTCAATTATTTAAAAAATTGTATTACATAATGATTACATATAAATTTATTACTAAATTAAAATTTAAAATATTATCAACATAAAATTTTAGAACAAATAAATAAAGCATCATCGTCACTATTATTATTTTTTTATGTCATATATTTTCATCCAGAATAAAAGTGTATCAACAGGGAACAAGATAGAATGATAAATATATAACTTTCTATTAGCTTAAGGAGGTCTAGTGGCTGTTAGTGTTTTTTTTTCAAATTTTATGGATATTCAAAATTATTAATATTCGATGTTCGAACGAAAGTGATAAAAAAAAATTCTCGCTAAATTATCGGTTCTAAGGATCGAGCTCGAACTATTAACTCTCTACCAACTAACTTCCTTAACAGCCCGCTAGTGTTATCACTGCCTTCTATACTCCTCCGTCTCCTTTCCTCCCTCCAAAATGCTTATAGTACAAGTGTGAATGCTATTCCAGTCTTGTAAGAATCCAAACAATTCCAAGATTTTGTATCATAACATAGAGAGGAACAGCATAGCATGCAGATCCAGAAAGCTATGAACTTTATATATACATAGGCTAATTAAGGACCATACAAGATTGATCCTTACCACCAACACTACATATCTAGAGCTACCAATCTACCATCCATACTGGTCACTGATACGAGCAAAGAGTGCGACTTGCCAACTTATAAGCAGCTCAAATGGTGCTATGAGAACTGAAAGGCGTCAACTTTTTTTTTTGGATTTGATTGTTCCTCTTTCACAGAGTTTTACAGATGTGGCAATCAACAAAAACATGTCTAACACAACTTTACAAAGATGATGATGATGATTACGGCCAGAATGTTACAGCATTGGTGAAGCTTGACAGAAGTTTTAAAATTAAAGCTCAAAGATTCTAATGGCAACAAAGTGTATACTGTTACTAGTAGCAGGCAGTTGATTGGATTTGGTTCTGGGACTTTGCAGAGACGAAAACTACGTACTGAATGATTAGAGGAAGATAAAGCACTCCAAGGAGACGAGCGGGTTGTCCAGCGACTCGTTCCCTTCGCCGAAACCTTCCTCGCGGCTGCCCGCGACGGCTTCCCGTCCTTCTTCCTCTTCTCTTTGCTTAGCCGGCTCCTCCGCCGGCGGAGGCAGCCGCCGAGGCGACACCCGCCCGTTGGTCCTTGGGACCGGCGCGCTTCTGTACTGGGCCCCGCTGTGGACGGCTGCAAGCGCCGTGGCGTTGTGGCGCGCCTCGACCACCCTCTTAGCGGCCGGGGACACGGAACGCCGGCCGGATCCGAGTTCGTCCTCGCAACGGCGGGCCCGGGGGCCTCGGCGGTCCTCCTCGCGGGCGACTGCTGCGCGGATCTGCCGCTGCCGCAGCGGACAGCGACGCTGCTCTCCCTCCGGCAGCCGAACTCGCCGGAGACGGAACGCTTCTTCTGGTACCTCGGAGGCACAGGAGCAGGAGCCGGAGACCTGTCGTTTCGCCGTCGGACCTTCTCCACCTCCCCCGGATCCTGCTTCTCGGTCACAGTGGTGGTGGATGCGGAGAGGCTCTCGCTGAAGGCCTCGGATGCGTCCTCGGATCTGTCGTCGAAGTTGGGGCAGAAACCATCGTCGACAGCAACCAGGAGGCCGGAGAAGCCCTTGTCGAAGGCGAGCAGCCCCCTTTGTTGTTGTTGTTGCTGCTGCTGCTTGAGCTTCTTGTCGACATACGCAGCGGCCGCGGTGGCAGCGCCGTCGTCTCTTGGCTTCGGCGGCGGCCGTGGCTTTGGTGTCTCGGAAAGTACCTCCTTGACGGTTTCCTCCGCCTCGGGCTCCGGAACAGGTTGCCCGGCCGGGCGGCGGCGGGCGAAGGCTGCGGACTTGGAGGACTTCCTTCTCTTGGAACGTGAGGCAGGAGACAAAGAAGAGTCGGAAGAAGAAGAGGAATCCTTCGTGGTGCTGAAACAAGCTCCCATGGGGACATAAATGCTGCTGCTTGCTGCAGGCTGCTAAGTCCACATTTGGTCCTCTGCTGCTGCTGCTGCTACAAAAGCATGAGAGCGAAGCAAAGGCTTGTGGGAGATCATGGACATGGTAATGGTGGTGGTAGCTGAGAGATGGCAGGAGAGAGAGTTATGATAAGAATTGGGAAGGAGTCAATGAAGGAGAAGAAGACGACATGGAAGGAGTTGTGCGTATTTATTTCTTGCACTTGCAACAAGAAGAGGTGGAGAAGGAGGTGGTGGTGGAGATCCAACAGCAAGTGCAGGGGAAGTGTGGTGGGGGAAGTGAGTGAAGGGAGAGATGTTTTAAATGCCTGCAGTGGTAGCTCTCTTTATTATTTTATTCATTTTTATGTACTTATTTTGCTTTGGTACTATCTATTTATTAATTTTATCACTAAAAAGTGTTTATTATCCACTTTCTTTTTTATTGAGGTGAATATCATCTCTCTTTTTTTCTTTTCTCTTTTACTTTTGCTGGTTATTAGTTATATATATATATATATATATATTATTTATTTTATTTATTATTAGTTATATATATATATACATATTATTTATTTTATTTACGGAAGGGGGGAGTTTTAATATTCGCCCCGTACGAGCAAGCCATGTTCTTTTCCGCCGGTTATTAAGTGGCATTTTTATTCATTTGCTTGTTCTTTTAACGGCCAGCGCATGTGATTTAGAGAAGGGGATTTTAAAATGACGGAAACACCCCTGAGTCATTTAGACGCGTTGCCAATATTCTGGTTTCTTTGGACTGCGTTTGGCACCAGGAACTGGAGCGACAATTAGCTCCGGCTTCCATCCGATTCCTCAAATAATTTTTTTTTTCAAAAAACGTATGATATTTTTTTTTCTTTTCCCAACTTTTAATTATAATTAAAAATCTGGTTAAAATAAAAACTTGTAATTTTGTAACTAATTCATTTTATGAAAACTTTTATATTACTTTATGTTTAATTTATAATATAAATTATTTTATTTGTATAATTAATCATTTTTAAGATAAAATATTTTTTAGAATATTATTGCTAAAATAATATTTTGTGAGTTTAATTTTATATTATTTTTTTAATAGTTTTAACCAGTATATTTTATAAAATATATTTTTATGAAAATATTATTTTATGATATTAATTTTATAGTGCTTAATATAATTTTTAAATTTAAATAAGTTTTATTTTAAAAAAATATACTTTATTTTTTTTATTCTCATTTTTTATTCAAACACTCTTAAAACCTATCTATAATCATTATATTTTTAGTTCATCCAAACACAACTAGAATTAATCTATCACATCAAAGAATATGGAGAAATTTCGGTTCTCTATCCAAACGCTACCTTGAAGTTCTTGATGCTTGAACATAAATTTTTTTATTGAGAATGAATTCAGAATGATATAAATTAGTTAAGATTAATAATTTTTAGAACAATAAAAAAAATTTCATTAATTGTATATTCCTTGACCAAGTATTTTTAATCTCTTTTAACTAACTAATAATAATAATGATAATAATTTGCATCAGATAATTATAATACTCCTATTTTAATAATAATAATCTATCTAGAAATTTGTTTTCTTATACGAGCAATTATTTCTACAATTAAGAATCGAATTTTCTTCACCTGAAAACTATAATAAAAATGCATGATGAAGCACAGCTCACATGGGAAGGGAGTGATACAAGTTGTAATTTAATTTGGACTGTTCATTTAACATGATATTATTGAAATATGAACGTTCTGTGCATCAATAAAAGAATTCTTTCAGAATAGAAAGGAGGCCGTGAACCTAAAATAAGAATGGCAAATGTATATGCAACAAAAGTTTGCAACATTGAATTATACGATACGTGTACTTTGTGTATATTTAAGTAGGATTATTTTCGCTAAAAATTTTTCAATTATATTTTTTTTACATATATAATATTGAATTATAAATTTATCAATTTTAATCTTTAAATTTATATGGATTTGTAAATTAAATTTTTTCGTTAAACTTCATCCAAAATTCGATTATATTTTTTTAATTAATTTCGAAATAATATTTTTATTATTTTCTTTTAAATATTATAAAAAATAACAACTTAATTAAAATATTTTATAATTATTAAAAATTATTAATAATATTTCTATCCTTATTTTCTTTTTAAATAATTTTTTTATTATATTAAATAATTTTTCATAATTACTAAAAAGCTAACTTATAAAATTTTAGTTGAAATTTATTGGAAGGACTAGATTGACAAATCAAAATAAGTTCGATGATTAAAATTGATAAATTTAAAATTTAGGATTAGTAAGAGATGTTAATTGAAATAATCCATTTGATTATCCAAAAGTTCACGACAAATAATAACATCTTGAATGGATATTTGTAGCTACATATTAAACTAGATAAACTATTAATAAAATTATTATTTTTTATATTTTTAATATATATATATGGACTGCCAATAATTTTAATTTAATTTAATCCATTACATGAGCTAGTAACGAAAAAAATAATCTTCATAAAAAATTCACTGATTTTTGATTAAATCTTACTGTAATATCATATTAAATTATATGAGTTATCAATTATTCTTAAGAATAATATTATTTTGTATTTATAGTCAACCATATGGTAGTAACTTTTTTTGGATAGATGAGAGGATGAGAGCCATACCTACGGATAATATATTGCATATAAATCTTGCATACTTAACTTATTCTAGAGATATATTAGAAAAAAAATCCTCTCATTATAGAGATCCGACCCATGAAGTTTTAAAAGATTTAACTTCTGATTACTTCACTGATAGATCTGAATTTGACCCACTGCAGATTCCCCCAACATCCACAGGGATTGACATGGGATGCTTTTGCCAACTTACATCAATCTGATCCTAACTCCTCCTTTTTACAATCAGAAAAAGAAAATCATATATCAGAAGAACAGGGGAGCAGGAACAAATATCTGAAACCATTCCACCACCACCAACAACAAAATTATATATATATATATATATATATATATATATAT
>LTAE01005819.1:0-10825 GCA_001647135.1 Pontederia paniculata | reverse complement strand
GTTCCAATGCGACTGCTGCGCCCCCACCCACCACTGTTAATTTGTAAACCCCACTGGAAGTGGTCATTAAAACAGAGGATAAAAAAGGCAAATTGAATATGGAAAAGGGTGCCCAAATTCCATTCCATTTGTCCATGTCAGGTCTAAAGACCACGAGAGGGACAAAGTGACAATTTGTCGGCAGGCATCACAGACAGATTGAGGAGGAGGGGCTCCGTCGTTCAATGTTTTTGTTCTTGGATACCATACACCAACCATTATCTTAATGGTAACTGGTTGAAATCATAATTTTCATCTGGCCAATAACAGAGTTACCAAGTTGTTTAGTTACTGTTATGCAATCAGTATGATAGTTACCAATTTTCTGTCAGAGTTTGATTGGTGACATCTCATTTTCTAAAATAAAACAAACATATTTACTCCACATATTTTATCCATACTTCTTTTTCATTTGTTTTCCCTTTATGTATACATAATAACATGTTATAAGTTTAAAATAACTTTTTAAAGTGGTAATTTATTTTATTAGCGATCCAAATTATAAATTAATAAAAATGATAATGCATCAAACAACTTCCAATTACAGTAATATGGTCTAATCAAGTACAATTACTAAGTGTTGGGGACCATGAAATAAACCTTAGGGGAACATAGAGGTTAAAATGAAATACTAGAGTTTAAGGACCATTCATTCATTACAAAAGACTGAAAAGAGTTTAATAAAGTTCTCTCAATAGTGCATACTGCATAGTATAACTTTGGCTCAATTTGTCCATCATCCATTCATCATTAGATGTGCAGCCTAGGACACAAAATGAAAATTGCAACAATAAATTTGTATGGCTTAAAGAGGAAATCGTCTCCTGCATTGGAAAATTGGTCTACACCTGTTAATGGAAGGAAGGTGGAATGAGCCTCAGCAACTTTGGTCTCGGATATGGAGTTGGTCGGGAGCTCAAAGAGTGAGGAACTTCCTATGGAGAATAGCGCACGAGAGATGAATGTGAAGAGGGTTAGACGACACCTAACAAGCAATGATTGTTATTCACAATGTTGATGCATGAAGGAGACACTGCTACCGCTATTAGGGATTGTACCAAGGTAAGTCATGATTGGCTTAGTTTGCTTTCTCCTCATTCTAGTGTTAACTTCTTTGCTAGTTCCTTGCAGGTTTGGCTGTAGAGCAATTTGGATGAACTGGAATGTCATGAAGCCAAGATTGCATGAGCTATCATATTTGGTTTTGCATGCTGCAAAATATGGAAGAGAAGGAACGAGTTTCAACAAGATGTGCATACTTAACTGGATATTGTTCATGGAGTTATCAAGCCTGCAGAGAAGTTTCTCTCGCCTAAATCTTGAACGTCACTCACACAGGCGAGGTATTCACAAACAATGGATAGGATGGAAACCACCAGATGAGAATTGGACAAAACTCGACATGGATGGAGCGCTTCGATGAGAAACAAATTTATGGGACCGGAGGGGTGCTGCATGATTGCAAAGGTTATGGATCTTTGGCTTCTCGTCCATCAATGAAGCAAAACTCGAAGGAGCCCTCCATTACCTTCAACAAGCATAGAATAGAGGGTACAAGCGACTGATCCAAGAAACTGATTGCTTGGATGTTGATGCAAAAAATGCAAACATAGGCAAATCAATGCTAGCAAGTGTACTAGTTGTTCAAGTAATAAAGTGTAAAAGGAAGATTGTCGATCCTACGGAAAATTATTTTACTATCTAATAAAGTTTCAGGACTAATAAAAGATAACTATGATTTCAGGATAATGTTTCAAAAAATTAATAACATATAGATAATAGTAATAATATGGGATGATGACTAGGGCCTGGACTATACTAAATTCAAAATGAATACTTAAGAACCTTGTACAATAGATGTATGCAAGATGAAAAATAATTATTGAATTTTCAAATGGTTAGGCAAACATAAGTTATGAGTTCTCTTAATGGGTAACTCAACTATCTTGTATTAAACAATCCAGAAAATACTCCTTAACGGATCTATCTTCAGAAAGAAAATGCAAAATGTAGTAAGATGTTTTCCTAGACTATTAAACCATTCTTAATGGGTTGACCTAACAAATCACAAACAATAACGTCCTTAATGGATCAGAATCGCAAGACATAAATTACAAATATGTTGATATCGCTACATGTTCATGAAGAAACAATTCAACTAAAAGTCTCGAAAGTTATATAAGTTTTGCAGTAGCAATAATATCAAAACATACAAATTAACATGGAAAATATTCATAATATATTGTCTTGATTACAGAAAGGGTTTCATCCCAACCAAGTATGGAACAAGAGATTACTCCTCTGCATGTCGAGAGGATGCTGGATAACTCCTTAACGGATGTATGATCCGACTCCTTCTCAACAGCCCTTCGAAATAGTCTTTGTTCTCTGGCGTTCTTGTCTGGTTGACGACTCTAATTCTTTAGTCTCTTCAACCTAGCATCGCCTTCCTTTCAGATTGCAGACGCGGTCTTCTTATACTCTAGGATTTCCTAGGGTTGGATGATGTTGCGTGTGAACCCTTGGATCAATTCTGCCTTTCGATCAATGGTGACAATGAAAGTCCAATATAAACTTTATCCAAATCCTAAGAAATATGATATAATCCTATCTTTAAAGTCTTCAATCAAATTCCAAATTTTTTTACTGTTAAATTATATCAAAATCTCGAATATATGAATCTACTTACCTTCATCATGGTCCGTAAGCATAGATTTCTTCAAGGTTCCTCAAGTCATCACGACCTGTGATGATAAGTCACGACCCGTAACTCAGGCTCAGGCTACATGCAATTGGGACTTCTACTTTTCTCACAGCCCGTAAGTACTTATCTCGGTCCATGACATTCTTAGTTGAAGTTGCAACACCTCGGCAAAGGTCGTGATGTTCATCGTGGTCATGATGTCCTTCATTACGGCCCATAATAAGTCTTCACGGTCGGTAACTCTTTGTGTTGACGATGTGATGCTCGGGCTCAGGCTACATGCAATTGGGACTTCTGTTTTTCTCATAGTCCATAAGTACTTATCTTGGCCCATGACATTCTAAGTTGAAGTTGCAACACCTCGGCAAAGGTCATGATGTTATCGTGGTCATGATGTCCTTCATTACAACCCGTAATTAGTCTTCACCGTTGGTAACTTTTTGTGTTGACGCTGTGATGCTCGATGAAGGTCGTAATATGTTCATTGCGGTCATAATCTTCAATAGCATGTAATAGTCATGTGTACCTGTAACTTATAAGTTGATGTTGTAGTGCTCGCGGCGAAGGTTGTGATACGATCTTAACGGCTCGTTATGGACTTTCCTTCAACAAATTCACTTCATCATGGCCCGTAATGGGTTATCATGGCCCGTGATGGCTTTCGAGTGTTGATTTTCTCCTCTTGAACAAGTTTTTTTCTAGTGTCAGGTCCATTTCAACCCTCGTCAAGTGATTTCATGCAAAATAACACCAAACAAGAGTAGGTTTTGGACTTGAACAAATATAAACAAATAAAAATAGAAATAGATGCATGCTATGTGAAAATTACTTGAAATCATGCCTAATGTAAACCCTAAAATATGTTGTAAAATGCATGCATCAAACTCTCCCAAGCTTGGATGTTTGTTTGTCCTCAAGCAATATTTAGAGCAAAACTCAAAAAATAAGAATGAGACTCAATCATTGCTTCCACCCTGCAGAATAACTACTATTTGGTTGCCTTCATTTATGCACTCACCAGAACTTCTTTCCACTTTTCAAATAATCTCAGTCTCACAAATTCTTGATACTTAAACAATTTAAACTCTTTCCAATTCATCCCTACATGCACCAATGATTAGTATATCAAATAAAAACTTCAATACTGAAGACACAGATATATATTGAGCATAGTACAAAAACTTAATTTTCATATTTATTTTTCTTTCACTCAAATTTTCTCGGATTCTAGCTTCACACAGGATTACACAAGGAGATTCGTGTAGCAGACTTTCGATTGATGACTCCCAGGCCAAAAAAACCTTAGGGCAACAGATGTTGAAGTATCCCTCGAGCTTACTTCCTCGAACTCTTCCAGGTTATGAGTTAAGGTTCAAATCACAACAATGAATTGACTATTAGTGTGATCCTCCATATTGCACAAGGGAGTCCATGTAGCGGACTTTTGATCAATGGATCCCAGACCAAATGGACTTATGTCATCAGTCAAGAACCCTACGAATCAAATAACCCGAACCCTCCAAGATTCCAGATAACACACATCACTGCCTCCTCAACCACTTAAACTTAAAAGTTTTCAATCATATATATAAATTATTTGTTGTAATAAGCTCAACATACACTTAGTGGTTCAGTAAAGAAGTAATTATTATCAAATAATACAAAGGACATGTAGAGAATAAATCAGAAATTGTAGTATAAGTATCTAGGACTATATTTGCAACAATCTATAATGCATCTTTTCCCAAAGTTGAGATGATAAGAGATAAACTTGAGGCATTAAAATTTCACTATCTACATAATGTCTCTAAATATTACTCTAAAAAATTAACACTTCAAGACATTAGACAATTTGATGTTTTTGGGTTTTCAAGTTTTTTCAATTTTTTTTTGAATTTTCACTAATATGACAACCATGTAATACACTATGATAACAATGCAAAAATATGCAGTACATAAAGCAAATAAGATGCATGAGAATGTAACTCCCCCAAGCTTAAACTAACATTGTCCTCAGTGTTTAGGCCCAACCGAAGGGAGGGTGCAAAATGCATGAAAACAAAGACTCAAAATAAAAAGTACATAGAGAACAAACACGACTTAGTATACTCCTTTGATGGTGGTGGCGGTGGTGGATAAAAAATAGTGCTCCATAGTGCCCCTGGTCCACATGATAGTCGTGCATGCGTCGGACCATGTTCTCAGTCCTCTACTGGCGGTCCCTGATGTCAACCTGCATGGAAGTCAGAATAGAGTACATGGACCAAAAGTCATAAGCAACTGTTACATTACAGGGATCAACATCCATGTAGGAGGAATGGTCAATGTTGGGCATGCTCTGGGGTTCGGCGAGGTGGAACCATTGGTGGCGGTCGCGATGCATTATAAGGTAGAATGATCCAGTTATCTTCATTTGAGGGATCAAACCGCTCCATCTCCGAACAAGACTCCCTGCCGAATACCCCCAAGCTTCATCGCTTGGACTATGCATTGGTCCAGAAAAGCTGAATCATCTAGTGAGTCGAGATCATCCAGGTCCAGGTAGAGGTGTTGCGCAATTGGGGCAATGAGAGCCCCGATAACAATCGTCCCCTTGTCCTTCTTCGAGTTCTTCTGAAAAGTACGCGCCATAAATGCTCTCACATTCACAGGTGTTTGTTTAGCCATGCCGTAGAGAAAGAAAAGCTCTAGTTCTGTCATCGAGTCGTCATTGTCGCCTCTCCAAAAAATAAAGTTGGATAAGATTTGGTGCACATATCGAAAAATTGGATTCTGGATCATTGTGCTCTTTGTAGTCTGATAATTCAGGCGATCGGCCCTTGTGATATGCCTCCAAAAATCGCTGGCGTCAAACTCTTTGGGAATACACATATAACCTTCATTTGGGAACTGGTAGACGACGTTGAACTTAGCTAGAGTGAGGCTGAACTTAGTGTTGAAGAGCTGAAAATAATAGGATGGGCTATCACCAGTGGCATTCTTGATCACGAACGAGCTAAGGAACTCAAACACAATAGGGGAGAAGGTTGGCCACTAGTGGTTGATAAACAACTCCATGCCGATGTTCCCGAACAACATAAGGACAAAGTTGTGCAGGTTGTACTCCATCATGGTGGCATCATGCATGAACCTAGTTGGAGTCAGCCGAAGAGTGGAGAGGACATCCGGTCGCGCTCGGTGCTCCATCTTCTTGAATAGATTCTTCGGTGGTCTTGAAATAAGGCCAAGTGTCAACGATGGAGGTTGCTCTTCAACAGTCTCCTAGTGTCGGCGAGTGGTGCATTTTGGGCGACTTGAGCTGGCCATTGCAGTGTCACGAGCCGTGAAGGCTAGCGTTGTGGGGCGTGAGGTGATGTAATGGCCAAGGCATAGGCGCGGTCTCATGATCAGTTGTTGGTCACGAGTCGTGATGATTGGTTACGGCCCGTGATGCTAAATGTTGTGACTCATGAAGATAGTTGCGGGCATGACGAGTGGATATTGTTGGTTTCATCGATGCCTTATGCGACTTACGAGGCGTAACACGTGTTATGACCCATAAGTATCTCAGTCAGGTTGCAGGTCGATGATGGTTGCAACCATGATGATTGCTATTGCGAGGAAGGTCGTCGTTGTTGCCTTCGTCATAGGTCGTAATGTTTGTTGCAGCCCGTGAAAGATTGTAATAGCACCTTGAGAGTTTTGTTGCAAGGTGCAATCATCATCCTGGCCCGTAATGTTTTATAACGGGTCGTGATGTATCTGTACTATGGAGTGTTGCAGATGTCGGCTTCGGAGACGATGACCAGCGAAGTGTAGGGTTTGCAGGGTCGAATATGAGATTGAATGAAGTGGTTGCAGGCGCCCATGTTTTAGAAGCTCATGGATGAACGTCAGTCACCTGAATCACCAATGCTCTTTTAGTGCTGACGACAAAGGAAGTTTCATCTGACCGAAGACGACGATGGTGGCATTCTGCAAGGAAGGTTAGAATATATAGAGAAGACGTGTGATCCAGTGGTTGCGGCCATGGATAATGAGGACATTTAATATGGTCAATTACGGGTTGCGAGGTCGTCTTGCAACACGCTATCACGGCCGTTACGAGGTGTTCACAAGCCGTTACGAAGCCTTTGCGGGGCATTACGAGGTGATGGTCGGTTATGAGGCGACAACAATTAGTGGCATTCACTGTCGTTAATGTTGACCTTATCATGGCCCGTGAAATTTGTCAAGTGTTAAATGCAATTAGGTGGTGGTTGCATGTGCAATAGGTTTGTCACGGCCCGTTATGGATGTAATGACCCATATCGGTGTGGAACTGGTTATGATCACGGGTCGTGATCATGGTAGCAAGCCGTAAGTCGAGGTTGGAAAACTTGCAATTGGTATCTGGTCACTTACAGGCCATTATGGCTCGTTACGACCCGTGATGGTTGAATGTAATGGAATCATAGAGTCGTAAAGAATTCTAGCAAGTCATGGGTCCGGTAATTGCAGGTGGTGATTGACTACTAGAGATGACTTATGACCTGGGATGGTTTGTCACGGATCGTGACTCGTGTTTGGCAACAAAATTTTGCTAGTGTCGAGTTTGTGATGAGAAGTCACGACTCGTGACCTCAACTAGAGGTTTCAGTCTGTAGATGTCACGCGCCGTGATGTCCCATGATAGAGTTGAGTGCTAGTATTATTGGTGCTGATTTCTACTCATGGGGCATGACATCGGGTCTCATGATCCATGATAGTTTGTAACAGCCCGTGATGGAGAGTGGACTGGTGCTATAAGGTTGAAAACAGGTTTTAAGGCAACTGAATGCCTTGAGGATGACCTAAACCTAAGAAAAAAAGAAAAATAAGGAATATGTGGAGCCATTTTCGCTCCACATGTATGGAGCACCCTCCGATTTCAATCGGAGGGTTCAGATCAAGGTGCGGTTCAAATACTTTTAAACCGTATTAATGACCGGTTCGACTATTTTTTCAGATCGGTTCAGAACAAACCCTAAACCTCTAGATTACTTTTTTCCCTCATTCTCACGACCGCCCCTCCCTTTCTCTCACCCATATCTCCTGATCTCTTGCTGCCACCGCCACACGCAATCTCCATTGCCGCCTCCCCTCATCGTTGATCTCCTCTCTCTATCTCTCTCTCTCTCTCTCTCTCTCTCTCTCTATCTATCTATCTATCTATCTATCTATCTCTCTCTCTCTCTCTCTCTCTCTCTCTCTCTCTCTCTCTCTATTTCGATTAGGGTTTGAATTGTGTTCTTATTTATGCAGCGGAAGGAGAGGGAGGAAAGGAATAAAATCTCTTATTTTTCTTATTTGTTAGAAATTTTTGCCTCAAGTGTTCGATCATGGAGACAGAGTGCTTCGATCATGGAGACAGAGTGCTTAGCGAAGATGCCGCAGCAAATCCATATGGATCGTCGTCGCAGGAAGCATAAGCGTGTCGCCTTGTGGAACATCGGCCCTAGTATCTTTGTTGGTCTTTTTATTAATACCTTTTTCCCAACAATCTCCGTGGAAATGCCCCTTCTCCCTTCCGATCTCTTTTTTTTTAACTCCGGATCATAATTTTTCTTCTAGATATCATGTTTATTTGGTCATGATTACATTTTTATGTTTTATTACCGTTTTACTTTTTTTTCTTTTGTAGTTCAATATTCTCAATTTAGGATTTAGCAAAAACTGGCAGCAACATATTTCCTCCTTTTCTTTGTCTTGATTTTGATTTTATTGAGTTGGATTGTTAGATTTGGTAAAGTTAGCTTTTCTGAAGTGCCAGCATCTTAAAATCTATGTGAGATTTTGTTATAATTATTAGAAAGAGTCCTTTGGACTGGCCCTAGGGAGCAGCATCAAGGAAGAGTTTGGAAGCTGTATGCAAACTACCTAGACGTCATGTAGGATCCTTGTTTTTATGTATCATGTTATAGTTTTGAAGAGTCGTATGCTTTAATGTCGTTTTCTGGTTATTGCAGAATTTGGTAATGGGACAATGTGGATCATTCAGCTGGGGGGGTTTATTGATCTTTTCCAAGGCCTTCTAAGTATGAATCTTGCACATAGACTTCTGGCGTGTGAAGCTCTCATGCATCCGTTCTTTACGAGAACCAACCCAAAGAACGATGTCCTAATTACCATATAAACTTCTTGATGCACATATCGGGACTTTTGCTTGAAGGCGGTGGGCGTGATAGCATGTTGCAAAATGTACAGAACGCCTAGTTAGCTCATTATGTTGATAATGCCATGAATTCTTAAACCAGTGGAAACCCATATGACTCCCTGCGGATCACAGCCGTCGAATATTTGGGGCGGCGAAGCCGCCCGTCCCCTACGGGGGTCTCAAAACCTAGACCGCCTTAGGGCTTATGTTTCCTATTTTGTATTGGGAGTCCATATATAAACTCCCTAGGATTTGGGTTATTTTGCATCTTGTAATCATCTATTATTTTCACATCAAAGAAACAACTCGAGCCGCCGCCCGAGGACGTAGCCTAGTTAAAGGTGAATCTCGTAAATCTGTGTGTCTTCTCTGTGTTGATCTCTCTCTCTCGTCTATTTTTTCATAACACAATACGTGTAATTTCATATTGTTACCGTGGTTGTAACTCCACAATTTTCTATATACTTTTAGTTTTGCCACTTAGCAGCTACATAAGCCTTGTTGCATTATACTTCTCAGTGCTAAAGAGGACAAGTTTGTTGTTCTGGTCTTTTCACAAAAATGAAAATCGAAGGAACTCACAGCATCAATTCTTCATTTTCTACTTCATTTGTTCACAATAATTAAGAAATTAACCACAGTATAATAGATAGTTAAAGTTTGGGACATCTCTTTTGCCATTTCAAAAATATATATATGAACTTAGAAATTATAGTATAGACGTACGAAAGTTGCAATACTGTCTAAATAATGTGATTAGATAAGCTGCAAAAAAGTCAAAGATAAATATATGTTGCTCTTTTATTTGCCTAAATTGTCGGCACATACATCCACATTTTGTGACAGACTTCTTCTTCTTCTTCTTCTTCTCTCTCTCTCTCTCATATTATAGCTCTATGAAGAACATGTTCTGTTTGACAAAAAACACTTTATACATGTTCTATTTGACAAAAAACAAAACCAATTTGCTGACATGACCGCCTCAATCACGAATGAAAGAGCAAGAAGGAGAAGTGAAAAAAAATCTTGTTCATTTCTTCTTCAGTTGCTGGCCTTTTTCACATGTTGGAACGAGAAGAGGTATTTCAAGAATGCTTCTGGCTCCTGGCCTTCTCTGATTATCTAATGAGCACAGCAAAGAAAACTAGAAAATTAATTAAATTCAGTATACCAGAAAAGGGCCCTAATGGTAAACTGCAAAAAAAATTGAGAAAAAAAAAGATGAGGAAGGAGCTATCCATTTTCCTCTTTTCAGTAGGAATCTACTTTTTGTTTTCTAATGGATATAATGTGCATGAGGTAGATCAAAATATAACTGAATTGGAAAATTGTAAGAGAGCTAGATTTAGTGCGACTACCTCAAGTAGGTACAAAAGATTGCAACCTAAAATCAAGAAAATAAACAAAGGAGGAAATTTTGTTTGTGAGAAGAACAAAGGTTTCGACTAAGAACATCTTGCTTCCTGAGAATTCAATAACACATGCTAATGAATGATTCACTTTCAGGAGTGTCAATTTATACATCTACAGTTTGAGACAGGAAACAACATAATTTGGATTGGAAAAAATAATAATGATCAAGGCATTAAGATTTTTCCAGTAACAGGGGATGGAATAATTTGGATAACAATTTTGATAACCTCGTAAATGTTGAATCTAGGATCCCGAGAATGTTTTGAATGATCACAAATTTGTAAGTGAACTCAGTCTGTACTAATGAACTTGTTTGAGCTGATTTCTGTAACAGGATATAGACAAGTTCAGTAAAGTGATCGACCTGAGCTGAAGGAATGGACGACCATTACACACGTGATATATATCAATGAAGTACCATAAGTGTGCAGTGGGTGTCCTAAGGATATAAGCGGTCGACCAGTAGCAGGAGGAGGAGGTCATATGAGCATCAGTGGAATACATACGATCGACCA